>VONZ01000429.1:0-145000 GCA_012976165.1 Labeo catla | reverse complement strand
TCTTTGCCGTTTCATGCTCGACACATTTCAAGCGTTCTCACTTTCTCAACTCACAGATCTTCCTCCTCTGTGTTCAAGAACAGAAAAGCACTAAAAGTACCACAGTATTACTATGTTTCTGTAAATGCACCAAGCTAGTACCATAGTACAGTCTGAAGTCCATGGAAAACCAAGTAAATGTCTGGAAGTGGAATAACGTGCCGTCAGCTGCTCATTCTCACACAATCTTTCTGAAACGGCTTTATATTGTGAAAATGATCAGCTGATTCAACATCAACCCACTTACACAACAACATCATACAAACACATAAATAAACAAATAAACAGACGCTTTTATCCAAAGCCTCTTACATATGACCAACATCACATGCAATTCATCAAAGTCAATAATATTCACAATACACAATGCCAGATTTATTAGAAAGTAAAATAAATAAATAAATGTATTTATTTATTTATTCATTTATTATTTATATTAAGTACATACTAAATAAGAAGTAAATAATTACTGTTAAATTAGTAAATAAATACGTAATAAATTGAGCAAATAAATTAAATAAGTAAATAAAAAGTATATAATTAAAACAATTAAGTAAATAAATACAAATTTTAAATAATTGTGAATAAGTACATAATAAAATAATAAGTAAATAAATGACTTTTAAAATAAATAAATAATTAATAAATACATGATGAAAAAGGTAAAAAGAATGAAATGAATAATTAAAAAAGTAAATTTTAAGTATATAATTAAACAAACAAGTAAATGATAAAATAAGTATATAATGAAACAGTTAAATAATAATTAACAAATAAGTAAACAAATATGATTAAAATAAAAATTATTATGCAATAAGAGAGCATGAGTGACATGAGATTAGCATTTGTGTGTGTTTTGATGACTTTATTATACTTTCAGAGCATCAGTAAAGAATTTTTAATGCCAGTGTACCATGGTAAAACCACCTCATATCATTACTGTACCGTGGTATTAATTCTCTCTCTGTAGCTCCTCCCACTTTGACCTCTGACCCCTGATTCATCTGAACTCTTTTTCAGGACACACTGTGCTGGAGCCGCACTGAACCGAACATTTCATAATTAACAGTAATAATGCTAATGAGTTCCCTCGTGGGGTCCTGACGAATCGCTCACTTAAAAACTGTTATTAAAAAACAATTAGCTCAGCGACGCCGGCGCATTCGTCTAAAAGACGGACTCCAGCATCACAGCGGCCGAACACCGGACGTCCGTCCGTCATCCGGCGCGACCGCAGGGCGTAACGACACCCGGGGCGTCCCGTCATCTAATGACTGCGACACAATCATCGGAGAGAGTTCGAACGGTCGAACGTGAGATGACTGTGAGACGTTTGCATGTTCCCATCAGCCCCTCTGACTGAACACACAGGATTTAATTGAATTATGTAGCGAACGCCTTGTTATTGCAAACATGTAGAACAAACATCCTGCTCCATTTCAGACTCAATTTCCTCTAAACACAAACACACGGTTTGCAGTAAAAGCATGAAGTGATCACACACATTCAACACAACACAAGCTGCTCCATCAAAACATCTGCAAAATGCATCAATACAAACAGTTGAATAAGTAAATAAGTACAAAATGAAGTTAATAAAAATAAATAAACACTAGGGCTGCACGATTATGACAAAAATCATAATTGTCGATTATTACCTTGAAATTGTAATATTGTAATATTAATCTTAAGAAAGCAGAATAATCTAAGTGGCTTTATTTTATTTCATTTATTTGTAATTGCGCCTTTGAACGATTGCATAATTGTGGCATCTGTAATTGTAATCACGATTAGAAATTCGATTAGTTGTGCAGCCCTAATAAATACATAAATAAACAAATAAATAAATGTATAAAATAAAGAACAAATGAAATAACTAATAAATAACTATATAATGAAACCGTTAAATAGGTCAATAAATAAACAATGAAATTAATAATTAAATAAGTAAAAAATAAATAAGTAATGAAACGATGAAATAAGTAAATAAGTAAAACAATAATAAATTATTAACTTAAAGTAAATAAAAATGTAATAAATACATAAACAAATTAATATATATAAAATAATTAACAAATTAAATAATTAATAAACACATATATAATGAAACAGTTAATAAATAAATAAATAAGTAAATAAATAATGAAATTAATAATTAAGTAAGTAAATAATGTAAAAAAAAGTGCATAATTTAACAATTTAATAAATAATTTAAGAAATATTTAAATAATAAATACGTATATAATGAAACTAAAAATTAGTAAATAAGTGAAAAAAATAAAATAAATGAGTACATAATGAAATAGTTAAGCAAATAAGTAAAACATTAGGGAAATAAATAATGAAATTAATAAGTGCATAATTAAAGAGTGTATAATTAAACAAATAAAGAAAAAAAAAAATTAAACAATTAATAAATATGTATATAAGTACATACTGAAACTAAGTAAATAAGTAAAACATTAGGTAAATAATGAAATTAATAATTGAATAAGTAAATGATTAAACTACAAATAAGCGCATGATTAAAAAAATTAATTAAAATAAATAAGAGTAAATAAAATAATGCAATAATAAAATAAACACTGAAATAAAATAAATAATAATACATAAACAAATATATACATATAGAGAGAAAGAGAGGGACTCGGTTTGTTCTAAAGACACGATTTTGCATCTGCTGACTCTGATTCCCAGTGAAAGCATGAACTGATCACACGCACACCTTCAATGCAGTGCACGTCACAAAAGCTTCTGAAAAATGCAAAAGTGAAAATGTAATGAACGGAGTGGCATGACTTCTGTCAGTGTGTTCACCCGCCCCTCTCACACACACACACGGGTCAACACACACTGATGGGCCGCGTCCTTCGCTGTCGCCACTGCAGGACACAGACAGGACACAGACGTGTGTGTGTGTGTGTGTGTGTTTGTCCCTGGAGTCACTGTAGTCTCACAGATGTGGCCAAGAACCGCCCACTTAGACAGGAAGAGATCATCTGACTGACATGTGACGTGACCAACCACTGATCGTCATCACACACTCGCTCTAAAACAGTCATAATCGAGAATAATAATAGCTTTAAACCCTACAATAACAGACGTGGAAGTATGTAGTGATGAAAACATGACATTTAAAAATGTTCAAAGACTTTGAAATGAATACTTTCTAAAACAACTGAATGCTTTTATTCATCAAGGACACATCAAACTGATCAGAAGTGACAGTAAAGACATTTACAATGTTACAAAAGATTTCTATTTCAATTAAATGCTGTTCTTTTGAACTTTCTATTCATCTGTGAATCCTGAAAAATAAAAATGTATCAGTTTCCATTAGGGCTGCACAATTAATCGAATTTCTAATCGTGATTACAATTACAGATGCCACAATTATGTAATCGTTCAAAGGCGCACACACAAAAAAATCATCATAACAATAATCATAATCGTGCAGCCCTAATTTCCATAAAAATATTGGGCGGCACAAGTGTTTTCAACATTGCTAATAATCAGAAATGTTTGTTGAGCAGCAAATCAGCATATTAGAATGATTTCTGAGGGATCATGAATGCTGAAAATTCAGCTTTGATCGCAGAAATAAATTACATTTTAACAGACATTCATATAGAAAACAGCTGTTTTAAATTCTAATAATATTTCACAATTATTGATGTATTTTTGATCAAATAAACGCAGCCTCGGTGAGCAGAAAAATCTTAGTATTAATTTCAAACTTGAAAAACTTAAAAGAAAAGGTTTTGCAGCAGCTTTAAAATAAACACTTTCCCTTTTACGGTCATATACTTTTAATCTGAAATTTTGATGCTGCAATAAAAAAAGTTAATGGAAAACAATATTTGTCAACAACTAAAGTGCTTCCCGATTCTATAAAAAAAAGAAATAAATAAATATTCAGCACTTTATCAGATATTATAACACAGAGAGAAAAGAGGATGAAACGAGAAATAAATGAAACAAGGGTCAGATCTGAACTATTTTTGGGAGCCACAGAAAGACGGATGACAGATCACACACACACACACACACACACACAGAACTGATGGATGTATTGTTTCATCATTTCAGGCGTCGTCTGCTCACATCTGCTTTTACGGTTCAGAAAAAAGCAAGAAAACATTTCATTTTGCTGATTATTTTTGTTATTTCCTTTCTCTTCAGAGCAAAGAGTCAATTTTACAGATGACTGCTGTCCATCACGCCGGCGCTAGACAACAATCAGCGGCGTAGCGCGGGTGTCGGAGGTGTCAGGAATATCGCTCGGGATGACACCGGCGCTGCCAGCGACTAATGGGCGAGCGGCCGCGACAAATTGCCGTCCGATTGGGCTCAGAATGACACGGGCGTCAGGAGGAGCGCGAGTGTGAGCGAGAGGTCGGCCGCTTCCTCCCGTCGGGCCAAAGGGAGTGACACGAACAATCAGGAGTGTGGAAAGCCAATTTCCCAGAGCGGCCCGCGACATTATCGCGCTAATCCAGGGAGATGGAGCCGGCCGCGGGGAGCACGTCTGCGCTTCGCCGGTGCATGATGGGACACTTCTGCGCTCGCCGAGGTGAAAGAGCGGGAAACCTCGCGGAATATTTCACGCGCCGGCGCTACGACAAATTAATATGTATCTAGTTTAAGGCTCTGAAGCGGCGGATTTGAGAGTCCAGATCTGAACCCCGGAAAGCTTCAAACCGGGACTCTGCTGGCTAAAAATACAGATGAAAGCATTAAAAATATATCCTGATCAATTATTAAACATGCATGAATATATAGGCGACAATCTGAATATGAAAATGAGCTTCTCACACGAGAGCTGCTCACTCAATCATCTGCGTGGCGCTTTTATCGCATGATGATGTAAAGTCAGACTGGGATTTGAGAAGAGATTCGATTCCATTTGTTAAAACCTACTGGAATCAAACGATTCTCATGGATCTTGAGGACTTTCATGAA
This sequence comes from Labeo catla, assembly GCA_012976165.1. Lineage (NCBI taxonomy): Eukaryota > Metazoa > Chordata > Actinopteri > Cypriniformes > Cyprinidae > Labeo > Labeo catla. The sequence goes on along the minus strand of VONZ01000429.1, from coordinate 139,999 downwards.
TCTACAGCAAAATAAAAAGGTGTTTCTATGTGAACTGACTGTGATGGAAGACTGGACACAAAAATATTAAACATAAAACACATCGTTCCATCATGTTTTTAAATCGCACACAGCGTGAGCAGCATCTGATTCACAAACGACTCTTTAGAATGAATCAGTCAAACTCATGAGTCTGATTCAGCTCAGTAATTATTTTTACTCACTCAGTTGTTATTGTTGTCTATCTCCAAATATATATATATATATATATATGGGGTGTCGCAATACACGTATTTGCATTGAACTGTTTGGTACAAGACTTTTGACTCAGACCAAGCGATTCGTTGGACTAATCCTATTATATTTGGAAAATAAAAGAGCTTAAAGTGAGGTACTTCTTTAGAGTTTTCCCTCTTTTCCTCGCTTTTAAATAGCATTTTACTTTCACTTTAAAATTAGCAGCAATTTGGCATCAATTAATTGAATGGACAACAAAACAGTACGACAAACTCACTTATATTAAACATAGAATCTTTAATTCATTAATAAAACAAAAACAAACACACCATGCTATAGGCCTAATATAAAATAACTAATAACTTACACAAAGTTTAAATATAAAACACTGAAAATCAGCAAAACACGGTGGTACCAGATAAATAAGAAATGAAAAAAGCTTCCAAAATCATCTTAAATAAACAGCAAAAGTCAAAAGGTTTTCCAAATTCTAACATATTTTTAAAGCAGGTGCTTTTGTATTACGTTTTGAAACTAAATCTTTTAGCAACATCTCGTCTTTCTCATCTTATACTTTATAATGTTAGATTTAATAATTAAAACAATTGTAAAAATCAAGGAAATTACTCTGGCATTTCTTTCTTTTTGCTGTAATGAACCATTATATTAGGGATGCACCAAAAATGATTTTGTTTTGCTAGTGTTTGAACAGCACACGAATACTGCAATCAATCAGTACCACAGATCACATCAATATACCATAGTATTACCATCTGACAGCATTACTGTACCATGGTACCACCATTGTCTTTTTACTGTAAGCTTATTGAACAGCTAACATGATCTAAACACAGAAACACACTAGTCAAACCTAAACTCACCACACCAGATGACTGAGGTCTGTTACCACAGTAACTCACCAAAGCATAAAGGCATGTACAACTACACAATAAGGACGAGTCACTGATCTGAGACCAGTGTGAGAGAGTTTCAGACCAGCTGAGACAAACTGAGCCGAATCTGATGATGACACACAAACACACGTCTTTCATAAGCACAGAGTTTTCTGTGTTCTGTTTGCATTCTGCTGTCTGGATGAATCTGCAGGAATGTATTTGTGAGAGGTGTGGACACAAAGCTCACGTCTGATTGGCTGTTCAAAGCATGAGCTTTGGCATATTATGTAAAACAACAACAGGTTAATTATTGAGTCGTTCGGCTGAAGCTGCTTATGAAAGACGACTGATAAGAAGACGTCTGGTCAGCAGACGTTCAAACCGGACTAAATAAAAGTGTGACCCTTCAAAAACCGGTTTACTGCACACAGAACAAACCCGAATGAAAACAATTTACATTTATTTGAGAAGCAAAACTGTGTATATGATTGTTTTTTTTTCTCTTCACACACTATTTTTAAAATATTTTTTAAATATATTTAATTTATATTATTATTTATATATATATATATATATATTATATTATATTATATTTATATATAATAATATATAATATATATATATATATATATATATATATATAAGTATATATATTTATATTATTATTATATTTATATTATATAATTTTTTATATTTTTTAAAAATAGCTTTGTTTTTCTGTTTTAAGCACTAACCACACATTTTGTTCATATGCGTCTTTGCATTAATATATGCAGTATTGTTAAAAGAGATTAAGAAATGTAATGTTAAAAAAAGATGATATCAAATAAATTCACAACAGGGTTTTGTAATTAATGGTAAAATGATAATACAACAAATAAATAAATAAATAAATAAGTAGATAGATGAATAAATACATAAACAAATGTATTTAAATAATGCATGCAAATAAATAAATAAATACATTTTTGCATTTGCTTTTACCCAAACCAACTTATACTGCATTCAACAACTTTATTTTTATTGGTTCATGAATTTCCCAGTACCAACAAAACAGGTTTAAACATCCTTATGACTTGCATTTACTTAGAATGAAAAATGTGGAAGATGCTATGACTTGTTTTACAAAAATAAACTGCATTTATTCTCTTTCAGGTTTACAAATATTGTTCTAAAAATATTTTTTTCCACCATTTCAAGCTAAATCTTACAGCAGTTTGTTAAAGTTATGCTTAAAGCAAGAAAACCTTTCATTTTACTGGAAAACAGAAAATACTGATAATGAAAATGATTTTTTTTTGGTGCAACAACACTTGAACAATCAATATCAAACACTCCAGACTTTGATGGTCAAAGCTGCTCAGAAAACACTTTCTACAGAACTCAAGCGGCTACTAACTAACGCCCTTCACTAAATCGGGTTAATTCAGTCATCAGATCAACGATAAACACAAAAGACGCATTTGTTGCACATTCAGAAGCACGCTCAGCTCATTTCCCACAACAGCAAAAGCATGAAAGCACGTGAATCACAGACTTAATGAGAGACACACGACTGATGAACCACACGCACTTCTACACACTACAGTAATTCAGACAGGAATACCACGGTACTCTCTTGTCAGTGGTTTAACAAACCAACAGTTACTAGCAGGAAATCTGGTTTCATAAAAACATGCCAGCAAGTGTCAAAACAACAACTCTGAGCTGAATGTTTTTCAAAAACTTTGAAAAATAAATTCAGTATTATCAGCTGATTGTAAGAGCGCGTGTTAGTTAAGAAATACTGTGCTGTACTTTGCACTGAAACACATCTGATCTCTGAAACATGACATTGCTCTTACAAACTCAGCAGAAAAAGATCAAAAGATAAATACACTCAGATGCAAAAGACTGTTTATCTCACAGTTCAGACTTTTTTTTTGCAATTTTGCTCTGAATTCCAAAATATAAGCTCTGAATTCCAACTTTCTTTCATGCAATTCTGACTTCCTTCTCAGAGTTAAGAGTTCACATCTTGTAATTCTGTTTTTCTCCTTTTTCCATCTTAAAATCAAACATAAAAAGGAAACAACAACTTTTATCTCACAATTCTGACTTTTTTCCAATTCTGTGTTTACATTTCACACTTCTGAAAAGAACTGGAATTGAACTGAAAAAGAGATAAAGTCACAATTATCTTTTGAATTTTTTAATCTAATAGCAGAAACGGGCCTCCACAGATTTCAGATGTAAAAACACTGTAAATAAAGCATTGCATGTAAATGTATGAAAATGCATGTGCGTGTTGAAGAGGAATCATGCTGAAACACATCATGAGTGGTTGCATCATCTAACTAGTATGACCAGACTAGTTAACACAGATCTGCTGTTTACATCCTCACAAGCACTGCCTGACGCCTCAGAGTTCAGTACCTTAATGTTCATTGTTTGTAAGTTTAATCTTAAGTTAATGACGGATCACAAATCCAAACATTTAAAACTGTCAGAGATTGTTATGCAACTGAAAAGTTGCTTGTGAAACTTCTGCTGGAGGGCAAAACTACACACTCAAACCACTTGTAAACACCAGTCCTTTTAAAAACCATAGAAACATGATTTAGAGACTATAATCGAGCGGTGAATCCCGTGTGGAGCTCAGACTCAGATCAGACTCTCGTGCCACGTCTATCGGATCCTCCGCGCGACTCCACACGCGCTCCAGAGACTCAATAACACACTCATTCACGGGTCTGCAGGTAAAATCTACATCGACACATAACGCCTGTTCTATCATGCATGCACACTGACGTATATTATCGCTGTGTTGATGTGATCCGGAGCTTACGGCGATCATAACGCGAGCTCTTCGTTCGCCTTTGCGTTATTGTGCATTATAATACGGTTATGAGTGTTTAAACTCACCCTGATCAGCTGTCTCAATGTCAATGTCAACATGGTAAAGCAAGTCAACTTCTCCGGTTCCAGCAGGTTTTTGCGTTCGCACGTTTTTGTCCGTCGCCTTAATGACAGCAGCGGATTGACGATAGCGCGAGTGCTCATGGGAAATGTAGTCCTGTAAGAGAAGCGGCAGCTGCGCAGTAGGGAGTTTACGACGCTGGCCTACAAACTGACGTCACGACTAACGTCCAATACATGAACTGAAGTGATCTTTATTTTTCATTTTATGCTGTACAGAAGAACTACAGTTGATTGCATTAGATTTTATGATTTATTTTCTTTTTTTCGAGTGTTTCCTACACGGGACGCACGGAAGCAGTTATTTATTTTATTTTAGTATGGAGATACTATTATAGTTTTGTGAAAAATATTTTAAATTTGTTTATACATACATATATATATATATATATGTTTTTTTTGACTATAGTGTATTTCTATATATATATATTTGTTTATATATTGAAGTTGAAGTTTTAATAATGTTGTGTTTTACCCTATTTTAACTATGCTTATTTTTTAATTGAGGTAATTTAGTACATCAAGGTAAACTATAAAAAAATTAGAACTTTTGCCTTGGAAGCTTGCTGAACAAATATAAACAAACAAAAAAGTTATGTATATTATTTTATTCATATTATTTATTATGTATATATATATATATATATATTTTATTTTTTTTTAAATAAAATTTTAGTTACCCGTGGTTTTCCATAAAATATCTCAGTTCATGTAACTTTATAAAAGTTGCATGCATAGACCAATAATTATGTAATATTTGTTGCTGACACGGATCGCTGAAATGTCACCTCAAAAACTCACAGAGATAATTTTACATTTTGCATTGAATCATTATTTATAGTGGCATTAATTAAATACACTGTAGTCCTTTATTTGTAAATACATTGTAAATAAAACAAAGATTATTAGAGTTTAATTCACAAGAAAATACTGTTGAATTTCAATAAAATTTCACATTTAATTTAGTGTTACTTGCCTTTTCTTTGTAATTAAGCTGAAATTCGCTGGGAATTTCTGAGTTAAAACTGTACACTGTTTTTCCAGTATAATTACATTTATTTACATATGTGACCCTGGATCACAAAAACAGTCATAAGGGTCAATTTTTTAAAAAATCTGAATAAATGAGCTGTGGATTGATGTATGGTTTGTTAGGACAGGACAGTATTTGGCCGAGATACAGCTATTTAAATCAGCAATCTGAGAGTGCAAAAAATCAAAATATTGAGAAAATCACCTTTAAAGTTGTGCTAATGAAGTTCTTAGCAATGCATATTACTAATCAAAAATGAGAAAGTGAAAATGGCACAAAAATCACACTCTATGAACTCAAACACACTTACCGTCTGCTAAATAACTAACAGTCAGCAATTAAAAGCGCTGATAAATGAGCCATTTTTTGCTCTTTCAGCTTCTGCGATGTGACCAGAGTTCAGACGTCACCCGACGACCCTAAAAACAAACTGATCATGTAAAGAAAATGCACTCTTTACACTATATGCACAATAATTTACCATGGTAAGAAGTCATGTAAGCACATGTGAATGGAACGTAATCTTGAATCTTTCTTAAAGCATCATCATAATCAATCATATGATAATAACAGCAGGTCAGTCAGGATAGATTTAATTATTTATTTGTGATACATTATTTACACACAATTTCCCCCCTGTATACTATACACGTCATCAAGCAATACTTTAATCACAGATCTGCTGCGTTCCTCTCATATCTCTGACGGCCTCTGATTCACAGACTGATCGGCGTCCAAAAATAAAGAAAGACGCTTCCGTTCGGTGCTCGACTTGAAAAACAAGACAGGGAAAGTAAAGGAGAATGAGACGGGAAATCATTCCATCTGTGTCAGCGTCTCACCCATATATTTGTCTCTGCGTCTCTTCAAGCTTTATTCAGAGTAAATAGATATGTCTTTAATTTCATCATATATAAAGGTAATTCATACGGGGGTGGATAACATTCTGTTAAATACATTCATTTGGATCTGTTTATTATTCTCTCTCACACAGAGTTCCTGCAGGTTTTTCCTGCTCGGTGTTTTCAACATTAAACCTGGTTTTAAACCCACAATGACTCAAATAATCTGTTTAACCTGAAAGCTGTGGAGTTTCTGCTGATGAATCTGGACATGAAGCTACACACTTCAAAATAAAGGTTCGTTATAGGAATCCATGGTCAATGAAGAACCTTTGCAGAACTAAGAAAAAATGCTTCTTATTTTAAGAACTGATCACTGAAAGGTTGAAGAACCAAAAATGAACCGAAAAATGAGTCCGAAATTCTCGTCTGAAAAAAATAAATACAACCTCACATTTTGTCAATCACGCTTACACACTGCCTCCGTAATTTTCGTTTGTCATAAAAAAATTATGATTAGGTTCCGTTTTCTGTGTTTTTGCATCCGTAGCAAGCCTTTTGATAGGAAAGGATGACAAATATGAAAATACGGAAAGACAAAAAATGCATACGAAAATTTCGGACTCAGTATGCAATGACCTGAATGTCTCTGAAACTTTCTTCCGTCATAAAAAAATTTGGACTGGTTTAAATTTTCTGCTTTTTCACATCTGTAGCAAACATTTTGGGAGGTGTTTTGACAAATACGAATATTTCGTATTTAACATCCATTAACCATTAACATCCACAGAACAAATACAGGTTCTTTATAGTGGAAAACGGTTCTTTAGATCATTAAAATGCTCTTCAGACTAAGAAAAAATACTTCTTCTTTTAAGAACTGATCACTGAAAGGTTCTTTGAGGAACTGGTCAAAAATGGTACTTTAAGGTCCTTGCACACTGAGTCCGAAATTTTTGCACGCCAAAAAAATAAAAACAATCTCACATTTACACACTGCCTCCAAACCTTTCGTCCGTCATAAAAAAATTTGGATTAGGTTCGATTTCCTGTGTTTTTGCATCAGTAGCAAGTCTTCTGATAGAAAAAAAGATGACGAATACAAAAATGGGAAAAATGCATAAGAAATTTCTGGCGCAGTGCAATGACCTTTACACACTTCTTCTGAAATTTTCGTCCGTCATAAAAAAATTTGGACTGGTTTAAATATTCTGCATTTTCGCATCTGTGGCAAACATTCTGAGAGGTGTTTTGACACCTTGAGGCTCTGTGTGTGACGAATTTTGACGAATACGACAAAAACACATACGAAAATTTTAGACTCAGTGTGCAACTTTAAAATAAAGTTGATAGTTCCATGAAGAATTATGGTTCCGTTCCATTAACATCCACAGAACCAATACAGGTTTTTTATAGTGAAATCATTAAAATGTTCTTCACACTCAAACAAAAAGTTCTTTGATCACTGAAAGCTTCTTCGAGGAGCCAAAAATCTCTCTTTACTCTTCAAAATAAAGCTGATAATTACATGAAGATCATCTAATGTCCATGAAAAACAAAAATACAGGTTTCTTTAGATCATTAAAATGTTCTTCACAACTAAGAAATGCGAAAGCTTCTTTGAGGAACCAAAAGGAACCTTTATTTTTAAGAATGTAGTTTAAGGGAAAAATCTTACACTGTAAAAAAAGTTTCAAAAAGTTTCAATATAATTTGTTACCCACTGCTTTAACATTTTTAGTTTAGTCAACTTGAATTTTTTAGTTGCTTAATGTTAATTTAAGTGACTGGAATATTTAAGTTGACTAAACTAAAAATTGTAAGTCAGCTGGGTAAAAAATTAAGTTGAAACAACTACTTTTGTTTTACACTGTAAAAGAGGTTCTGCTTCAATAAAATGTTCTAATTTTCTCAAGTGTATACCAAGATTTTGTTCATCATCATATTTCTGTGAAGTCATAACTAATTAATGTTCCTGGTTGATTCATCGCTGCACGTCATTCTAAAGAAAATAAATGTTTGTCTTCATCACCTTCCTTCACGACTGACATCAAAAATCAATATTTTTCATCCATCTGTTATTGAAACTCTATATTTTCATCATCATCATCATCATCCAAGTCTGATGGCATGTTGACTTTAACTAGCGGCCTCATTTATTAGTTAGTGAAACCCTGATCAGACCGTTAACAGGTTTGTCATTAGACGTCAGTGAAAGATCTGAAGAAACCAAGCGCTGGTTTTCGTCTCTGCGTCAGTTTCCGTTCTGAAATACGTAAGCGGGATCGGTAGAAAAACGACACGTTCCCTGTTGGTCTAACAGTCGACGGACGAAAACGGACGAAAGCAAGAATAACTCAAGATTAAGAGCAGGGATCAGGGCGGTTCTTTCTATATACAAAGAAAAGGTGGATGGAAAACGCCTCGTGAAGTCCCAGCCACACGTCAGCACGTCGCGAGCTTCATCCGAAATACGGATGTTCGCTCTGAAAGTTGTAGTCCGGACAGACCTTCTGCACCAGCTTGTAGTCGATGCTGAAGAAGGAGATGAAGATGCAGATGACTTTGAAGGGTTTGGCGCAGAGCCAGGACGAGTGCGACTGGGTGTTTTCGGTGAAGCAGGTCTGGGACGGGTCGTACAGGCAGGGTTTGGGCTTCTTGGAGCGGTCCGTCTTCTCGTACTCGACGCGGCAGTTGAAGGTTTTGATGTCTTTGGGGTCGATGGTGGACTGGTGCGGCTGGTGGAACTGGATCTCCGGGTGAAGCGGGTTCTGCTGCTGGAGAACCTCGAACTCCACCACTTTGGACGGCGGGACGATGCTCACCGACACGTTCCCCAGGCTGGAGGAGTTGTGGCGGAAATAGACGGTGAACGTCCCGTTGACGTGGTCCACGATCTTGCCCGTCACCAGCAGGCTGAACTTGAGCGTCTTGACGTTGAAGTAGAAGTCGCCCCAGCCGAAGATCTTCTTAGTCTTCATGGAGGTTTTCAGGGAGGGTTTGCGTTTGGGACGGTAGCCCGTTTGGTCCAGGAGCTGCGACTGGTTTCGCACCAATTCGTACGGGTTCTGGAAGCTGAAGGTGGGCGGTTTGGGCTTCATGGGCGTGTGGTCCATCGTGGAGAATATCCTGGACGTCTGGTACGGAGGTTTGACGCCTCCCGACGGAGCCGCTCCTCCTCCTCCTGCCGGAACTCCGTACGGGAGGCTCTTGAAGACTGTGCCGGACGGTCCCTGCTCCAGGTAATCCAGAGATTTGCCCACCTGTTTCTCCAAACCGTGCACCTGCGGACACACACACATGCAGACGTCAGAATTTGTGACCTTTGACCACAAAACCAGTTATAAGGGTCAATTTTTGAAATTTCCATTGATGTATGGTTTGTTAGGATAGGACAATATTTGTCTGAGACACAACTATTTGAAAATCTGGAATCTGATGGTGCAAAAAAAATCAAAATATTGTGAAAATCACCTTTAAAGTTGTGCAAATGAAGTTCTTAATGCATATTACTAATCAAAAATTAAGTTTTGATATATTTACAAAATGTCTTCATGGAACATGATCTTTACTTAATTTTTGGCATAAAAGAAAAATCTATAATTTTTACAATGTATTTTTGGCTACTGCTACAAATATACCCGTGGTACTTAAGACGGGTTTTAAAAAATAAGAAACACAAACATTTGATTTAATTAGGACTGTATTTTTGGACTGATTCAGAATCAGATAAATTTAGATAAATAGTTAAACATTTAAATATAAAAAATTGAAAAAATAATTTAATTTCATTTAACCATCTCTATATTTTAAATATAATAAGTGAATATTTTTTAAAAAGTCAAAAACAAACATTTGACTTTGAAATACTTAAGTAAGAAAGAGATCATGACTAATTCACTTCTTTTGAAATTAATTCTAATTTCATTAATAAACTGACATAAAATGTCAACATTTAGATATAATAAATATTTCTAAAAAGTCTAACCAATAAAAATGACCAACACAAAGATTTAAATCTGAAATAAGAAATCAGAAATATAGTAATCATCATATCATCATGTCTGTAATTCAGGATAATTAGATTTATAGTTAAATAAACATTTATATATATAATACTTTAAAATAAAACAATAATTATAAATATATTGAATTATATTTAAACATAATATTTTGTTCTATTTAAACAATATAAAATATTTAACACATTTTGAAATCACAGATACCTATTACATTTAAATATAATATTTAAACATTTAAAGCATTTTGAAACATTTTTAAATGACAAACATTTGACTAAGAAATATGATAAAGATGACCATTAATTCAGATTCAATTGATTTTTAATGAAAGAAATTATAATTAGCATTTTGAAAGAAATCTCTCAGATCCTGTGCAGTGCACACTGTGTTCTATGTAAAAAAACTAAAAAAGCATGCATTATACGAAATGATGATGATGTCAAACAGTAGTACAGTATGCTACACTGACGTCACATGTTTAATTTAGTGAGTACTTTGCTTAGCATAAACACTTCTGTGTAAACGTCTTAAATCACGACAGTCCAATCATACGGAGTCAAAAAAGAGATCACAGCTAACATTACTTCCACTTCACTTGTCACACTGGAAATAGAGGTCAGGTTTCGTGCAGTGCATTGTGGGATACAGTGTTCTGTGCTGTTTTTCAGTCATCTGTCACACAGAGACATACCCAGCATCCGAACGTTTCCTCGCATATAAAATCGAACCATGTGCTCCAGTCCCACATAAACATTTGTCCAAATAACACACAACATATAATAATGTAATCTTCTGAAAAAGCATGAATCAATAATAAATCAGCAATGCATTGATTCTGCGATGTGTTCAGTCCTGATGGATCGGGTATTAATTGCTGAAGACAGAAACACAGAATAATTAAAGAGCCGAAACACAATTGGATTTTGCACATGTACCGTTAGAGTGAAGAAATGATTATCAATGACTGAAGAAAAGCACATTTACTGTAATCAGAGTGAACACGCAGCACACGATCGATAACGGCCACACGCATCCAGAACGTTCTGCGGAGACGGAATCATTCTAGAGCGACGTTCATAATTCATACGCTCATCTCTCCGGGACATTTCTATTTTTACAGTTCAGTTCATGTTGTTGTGGCTGCTCTATTTACACAGAGAAGTGAGCCGCAGATCTGTTCTCATGTCACTTCTGCTCCGTTTGCTGCTCGTCTTTAATCCGCCGAGTGTGAGAATATTAATAAAGACTGATTGACTGGAAACAGAGACGCTTCTGCTGCTTACACTGTCTGATAATGTTCTGTTCTCATCTACACTCATCAGATACTAGAAAACAATACAGAACATGTCAAGAAAACCTTCATGTGCACACACACACATACACACACACACACACACACACACACTCATATGGAATTAAAAAAAGCAGTAAGTGTGACTTTTTATCTTGCAATTTAGATTTTTTCTTATGATTCTCAGTTATCTCACAATTCTGTGTATGTGTGTGACTTTTTTTTTTTCAAAAATGTTCATTAAATTCAAACTTTTTCTTGCAATTCTGACTTTTTTTTCTTGTGATTCTTGCAATTCAAAATTTTCTTGTGATTTTGCATTTATATTTTGCTATTTTTTCTCACAATTCAATTCTGACATTTTTCTAATCATTCTGAGTTTACATCTCGATTTTTTTCTTGTGACTTCTGAGTTTATTTTTTGCAATTCTGTCTTTTTTTCTCACAGTTCTGAGTTTGTATCTCACAGTTTTCTTCTTGGAATTTTGAATGTTTTCACACAATTCTGAGTTTCAGAATTCAGACATTTTTCCTCATAATTCTTTTTTAATTCTATTTTTTCCTTTTTTTCATGCAATTCAGATTTTTTTTCCTTGCAATTCTTGTTTTTACTCACAATTCTTGTTTTTTGCTCACAATTCTTACAGTACTGACTTTTTCCCTCACAATTCTGACTTTTTTTCTTTCACAATTCTGAGTTATTTTCTTGCAATTCTGTCTTTTTTCTTGCAATTCTTATGTTTTCACCCCATTTTTTTTTTCTGCAATTCTTTTTTTCTTTTCTTTCAGTTCTGACTTTTGACAGTTCTTTCTTTTCAATTCTTTCAGTTCTGACCTTTTCCTCGCAATACTTACTTTTTTTCCGGCAATTCTTATTTTTTGCTCGCAATTCTGACATTTTTCTTACAATTCTGTCTTTTTTCTTGCAATTCTTATCCCCCCAATTCTCTTTTTTTCTTGCAATTCAGATTTTTTGCTCACAATTCTGACTTTTTTTTCTTGTGATTCTTGCAATTCTAATTTTTCTTGTGATTTTGCATTTATATTTTGCCATTTTTTCTCACAATTCAATTCTGACCTTTTTCTTATCATTCTGAGTTTACTTGTGACTTTATTTTTTGCAATTCTGTCTTTTTTTCTCGCAGTTCTGAGTTTATATTTTTTTCTTGCAATTTTGAATGTTTTCACACAATTCTGAGTTATCTTGCAATTCAGACATTTTTCCTCATAATTCTTTTTTAATTCTATTTCTTCCCTTTTTTCATGCAATTCAGATTTTTTTTCCTTGCAATTCTTGTTTTTACTCACAATTCTGACTTTTTTCTTTCACAATTCTGAGTTATTTTCTTGCAATTCAGATTTTTTTTGCTCACAATTCTGACATTTTTCTTACAATTCTGTCTTTTTTCTTGCAATTCTTATGTTTTCGCCCCAATTTTTTTTTCTGCAATTCTTTTTTTCTTACAGTTCTGACCTTTTCCTCGCAATACTTACTTTTTTTCCGGCAATTCTTATTCTTTCTTATTCTTCTTAGTCTTTTTTCTTGCAATTCAGATTTTTTGCTCACAATTCTGACTTTTTTTCCTCGCAATTCTGACTTGTCAGACTGAATTGTCAGTTCATATTTTGCAGTTCTAAGTTTGTATGCGTCCATGCTTCTCATTTAAAGGATCCAGCATGCACATTTTCAAATGTGGTGCTCTTGTGTGTTTTGTAGTGAAATATGGAGAATCTGAATATGTGCATATGTGAATGAGATTTGAGGACTACAGCAGAGCATCAGCAGATCTGAAATGAAGACTTTAATGAACAGCTTCGGCGATCGGGTCAAAAGAGCAGCGGAGCGGTCGTACACCTCTGAATAAACATCCCATCGCACACCATCCGCTCTCGTCTTCATTACGGCTTCATCTTATTTCCATCCGGATGGGCTCCGGAGACACAAACGTCCATACGTGCGCTCATCAATCTCCAGCAGCCGAACGCAAACGCGTGTCGCCATTTGTAACGACATTCATCAATGCGGCTGCTAATGTATTCAATCAGTAAATTAATTTAGCTGCGGGATCGAACCGATCAGAGCGATTGATTAAAGCTGAATAAGTGAGGGGATATCGATCACTGACAGCACAGATTAAAAAAAGAGCTGATGACGGATGCGTATCGAGCGGACGATGGCAGGAAGTGTGTTTAAACAGTCGTTTCTCACTTCAGTACAGGAACTGCAACTTTCAGCACGGCTTCATGCAGATTATTGAGCTCGACCAGTAAATACAGAAAATCAAGGTAACATACAGACTGAATAACTGCAGTAAATAACCCCAAACTTTTCAATGTTAGTGTAAATCGCTCCATTTCAATCAATAAAAGTGCTATTTTGAAGCTCATATACTGTCATTTCCACATTCACACAGTATTTTGAGTGACGCGGGTCAGCATATGGTCATCATCCGCACGTCTCGCTGCATCAGCACTGCCGCAGACGCCATCTGCTCTGCCCACCTCACCCCCTCTGACCTTTGACCTCTACGACAGACGCTCTCGGGTCACCCTCACACTCATGTATCTGTACGGGAGCGTCGACCGAGCCGAACGCCGATCAATGCTGATTTCACGCCACGGATAATCGATTGCAAGTTCGTGCCGCACAAGATTAAATATGAGCTTTAAAACATGAGCGTGACACTGAATGTGAGGAAACTTCAGATCCTGATCACGGGGTCTTAAAGAAACTGTCGATCACTTCACAGACACAGAAAACACACTGCAGCTGTTTCTTTAACAGTGATAAAGAATCAGATCCTCATGATATAATGTTCACAGATGCAGTTAAAAAGGGAGTAAATACAAACCACTTACTGGTTGATTGATATTTTAACGTCATTATTTTTTCTTGCAAGTCAAAACTTTATAAATGAGCAAATTAAAAACTTGTATCAGGATTTTAGAGTTTGCTTTAGATAAAAGCTCTAAAATAGATTCAAGGTTGACTCTGTTGGAAATGTCTTTGAGGGCGTTTGCAGAGTAAAATCATTTCCTCAGAGAACTTAAACCAGCACAACTTTATAAAACATTTGAAAAATGTAATTAACAGATTACATTTTTTCCCTCATTACTGATGGCATACATATCTGGTAACAATTTTATAACGGTATTAATATTAATGTTCTTGTTTTAGTGTGGAAATAACGTCTATGTTGGTCATTGCATGTATTTTTCTTGTATAATTTCTTATACTACATTTGCGGATTTAACAGATGATTTAACGACTTACTAAAGAGAAACAAAACAATTCATCAAAGAGCCAACAATATTGTAATATAATAACTGTTTCATCATTGACTCACTTTCATATGATTGTGATTGTACTTTAAGAAACACAGAAGATGCATCAGAACCTTCATAGCGACTTGCTTTCCTCCAAAAAGCAGAATAAAAGTAACATCAATTCAGTCCATACAGCATATGAGCCCAAAACATAGATTTGCAAATCACAAATCTATGTTTTTACATTCACATTTGGTTAGGGGTCCAAAACATGCACAAGACAAACTCCTTGAAATTCCTTTTATTTGATCTTTAAAAGCTTTGTGTGTGTGTGCACCAAACAGATTTGAAGATTTTCAGCAAATCAGCAGAAAATATGTATCTATTTTTCACATAAAGCTTCATATGACCTCGGAAGAGCTGAAAAACAATGCATGCACTATTGAAAGAAAAAAAAAATCTGGAACATTCATTTGTTTTAATACAGTACATTGTGTCCTGTTTATTTATTTATTTATTTTACAGATTTATTATTGCAGTGTCAGTCATATAGACGACTGCTATAGGGCTAGAAGATATTGGCAAAAATATGATCACAATATTTTTTTCATAACATACTACATTGATGTTTATTATAATATTCATTTAGCATTAATGTGGAAGGAAATGCTCGTCAGATCTTCAGAATGAACGTTCATAAATAAACTCTACAGAGTAGAAATCAGTTAGATTTTTCCTTAAATTCTGTGTTTTCCATTTTGCATCTGCATTCACAGTTTACTTATTCAATACAACTTTACAATAAAAATGTCATCTAATAAAGTGAATTGATTAAACTACAAATGTAATCAGTCTTTTATAATGTCACCAGAAATACAATTAATTTACAACAAAATATTGCATATTTATTTTGTTCTCAAATAAGATGCAACACAACAGAAAACATGGATGAAAAATATCTTGATTTCTCAAAAATAATATTATGATGATCTCATATGTTGAGACACAGATGCTTAAACACTGTGATCAAACCGCAGCACTCATTCACACAGAACATACAAACCTAAGTACTGGAAATAAAAGTGGTAAGGACTGTAAATGTTATTTTTGGTTTCCAGTGTAACGGTTCATGGGACGTGAGCCGTGGATTCAGTTATAATGAGGTTAACTCGCTCGTGCCCTTCACGTTTGGCCAGCTCAGCACAGATCCTCCGTCCCGGGACGCGTCCACAGCTGTTCCTCCCGCTGAAGAAGTGATGAAACGCGCGAGGCTGGAGTTTGAGGAGTTCGGCTCTGAAATAAGAGCAGGACGTTCAGTTCTTCCTCACTCTTCACTGTCAGCATTATCATCGACCAGCGCTTCACACGCCAGCACAGCACTGCCGAGTCGAGTCGGTGCTAAAACACACTCAAAACCTTCAAAAAACACAGAGGCTGGACTTCTCTGGGTAAAATGTCTTCATGTTTGGATCAAAATGACCAAAAAACTAAGACCACAACAGTCCAGAAAACTGCTGTCAGGAACATATTTTGCTCTCAAGGAAAGAAATAAGACATCTTGGTAACACTTACGCTCCCTTTAGTTAATGCAATAAGCAATGCATCTGCTACAGGATTTATTCGTCTTTGTTAATGTGAACTAACAATGAACAGTTGTATTTCTAACTAAAAATTCACATTAGCTCAGGTCCACTTACTAATGTTGACAAATGCAACTTTTGATTCTAATAAAGTATTAGTTTAACATCAGCTGAGATTAATAAATGCTTTAGAAGTATTGTTCATTGTTAGTCCACGTTCTATAATTAATGTTAACAAATGGAACTGTAGTCTAAAGTTTTCTTGTGCAAAATACAACAAGGCCTGTTTTAGGATTACAAATACTTTTTTTTTTTGCACTGTAATTTTATTTTCATGACAAAATAATAATTATCCTGTCCAGAATTCTAATGTGAAAAAAAAAGTATTTCTACCTCCTGGACTGTTACACTGCTCTAAATTTATGCTGACTTACATAATAAAAATAAACTGAAAAAAAAAAAAAACACATGTAAAATCTGAATCATGCAAAAAAAGGGTTTTCCTCCATTTAGATCGGTCAGAAATGAGCAAGATTTACACAATTATGCATTATAATAAATTCTATAAGATTGGACATGGACCAAAAAACAAACAAACAAACAAACAAACAAACAAACAAAAAGTAAAGAATGTACATCTTTAGAAAATTTGGATGAAGAATGTGATATTATTTCGCAAAATAAATAAATACATCTGAATCATGCAAAAATGGGATATTTCTGATCTGGACATGCTTGTGAGATTCACCCAAATGTTAATAAAAATTCAGATGAATTAAAGTAATGACAATTTATGTGAAAAACTGGACATTATTTTGCAAAATAAATAAATAAATACATACATGCATACATGATAAAATATGATTTCTTTTTTGGAAGATTTGTGACTTGGACATGCCATTGCAAGATTCACCAAATTATTATTATTATTAATAATAATAATAATAATAATAATACAAAATATTATTTCTGATCTGGACATAGTTGTGAGATTCACCCAATTATTAACAGAAATTCATATCAATTAAAGTAATGATAATTTCTCTGAAAAACTGGACCTTATTTTGAAATAAAATAAAATAAAATACTATTTCTTTTTGGGCAGAATTGTGGCTTGGACATGCCATTGCAAAATTCACCAAATTATTAATATTAAATCAAAATAATAATAATTTATTACAGTAGAGAGAATCAGCATTGATGATAAAAAACACATGTAAAAAATTCTGATGCATTAAAGTAGTAAGAGTTTATGTGAAAATGTGACATTGTTCTGCAAAAAAACCATTGCAACTGTGCAAAAAGAGGCTTCATTTTCTTTGTTTCTTTGCGGGCAAGCCACGGTGAGCTTCACCCAATTATGCACGATATTAAAAAAGCAGAATTTCACGCAGGACGAGAAAACGCAGCCCTGAAAGCAGTTTGTAGGACAGATAAGAACCGGGCGCGAGTTCATAACGCTGAAGGAGGTTGTTAGCAGCATTTCAATTTGAGTGATACATTTACAAGTCTGTAGACAGCAATATCAAATGGAAAGCTGCTGTCGATTACAACAGCTGGCACCAAAATACAGCATTTCTCCTGATGTATAACACTCTCACGCTTTCCTTCTTCTTTATGCGCCATCTCGTCGCCGAGGAGGAATAATAACCCGTCGAGTCGAAGGGAAGATGGAGTAATCCAGCTAGACGAACTGTGTATACATATGTATGTCTCGGGGAATTTAATATAAAGAAAATTTGATTACGGTGGCTTGAGATCGCGAGCGGTGGAGGGAAATGGCTTTATTGGTGCAGAAGCAGAAGGAGAGGCTGCTGCGCAGTTCCAGGGCCATTAATAATCGCTAACTTCATTTGAGACACTGTGCGCAAAAAGCATCTTAAGAAAGTCTTTATGAGGGGGTGGAAGCGCCAGCGGAGCCGGAAATGAGGCGTCGGATCAGACCGCCGCGGCTTTAGGAACCCGCCGCAATTAAGTCGACTCTTCATCACTCGAAGACGCGCGATCGATGGCAGATCCGCGCCGCACCGCATCTTCACTCCGCTACCGGAGAGTCCGGCGGCGCCGGCGGCCGCACCCACGCTCGCCCTCCCACAGGACTCGTGGAGCTCGAGTGCGGCCCGCTCGCGCCTCACACGGCCTCTCGGCGCTTCCCGCCTCTAATTGGAGTTTTATTTCACACAATCAATTTGTTTCTACCTCAGACGCTGATGCATTGATCCTCTGTCACACACACACACATTCTGAACTCTTCAGCTCAGTGATCACATGCACACATACTGTATGCACCAATGTAAATAGGCATTAATAAAGATACTCTACCTGTCAAAAGATTTTTTTAAATGCTTCTGTCGAATAAGTCTCTGCTGCTCACCAAGGCTGCATTTATTTGATCAAAAATACAGTAAAATTGTCAAATATTATTACAATGTAAAATAGCTGTATGAATACGTGTTCAAATTTGCTGCTCAGGAAACAAATCTGAAGAAAGCACATGAATCAGAAAATTTGGGTGAAGAATGTAATATAATTTTGCAAAAAATAAACAATAAATAAATAAATAAAAATCTGAATCATGCAAAAAATGTGACCCTGGACCACAAAACCAGTCATAAGGGTCAATCTTTTGAAACTGAGATTTCTACATCATCTCAAAAGCTGAATAAACAAGCACTGATGTATGGTTTGTTATGACAGGACATTATTCGGCTGAGATACAACTATTTGAAAATCTGGAATCTGAGGGTGCAAAAAAATTCTAAATATTGAGAAAATCACCTTTAAAGGAACCGTATGTAAGAAATTTATTTCAGTTAATCATAAAATGGCCCTGACATGTCACTAGACATTAAGAAATCATGTTCATTTCAAATACTTATATCACTGACAACAGTGGTCCGGCCAGGATATTGTCATTTAAAAGTGAAAGTTGCAGCCCTCAACTGATGTTGATGTTGTCATGTTTTGGTCTGAGGCGCCACCCTCCAGCTATCTACCAATCACGAAGTCAGTAGAGTTTCGTCATCCGGGTTGCCAGCTCTGCTCTAGTTACAGCTGCAGCTACGAACGTGTCGGATAAAACGTGTATAAAGTTACGAAACCTAAAAGACCTCGTTATGAATCCGAAGTACGTCGTGACAAAGTCCGAAATAAAACAAGGATTTGTATAGGAGAGGCCTTTGACAGATGGAGACTAAATGATGGAATATCTTTACTTCATATCTTAATGATTTTTGGCATTAAAAGAAAAATGTATAATTTGACCCATACAATGTATTTTTGGCTATTGCTACAAATATACCCGTGCTACTTACGACTGGTTTTGTGCTCCAGGGTCACAAATGGGCTTCATTCTCTTTCTACAAAATGTTATTTCTGACCTGGACATTCTTTTGTGAGATTAATCCAGTTATATAAAAAATATTTGTAAAAAGAAATGTGACTTAGACATGCCGTTGCAAGATATTACAGTATTGAGCATTGATAATTAAAAACATGTAAAAAAATCTGATTCATCTGAGTGACAATAATTTATGTAAAAAATGTGACATTATTTTGCAAAAAATCCTAATTGTTCAAAAACAGGCTTCATTTTCTTTGTGCAATATATTATTTCTTTTTTCATTTAGATTTTGTGCAGAAATGTGACCTGGACCTGCTCATTCATTGCTTATTCATTAATAAAGATATTCTACTTCAAAAGATTTTTTTACATTTTTGTTGAATAAGTCTCTTTTGCTCACCAAGGTTGCATTTATTTGATCAAAAATACAGTAAAATTTTAAAAGATTACAATGTAAAATAGCTGTTTTCTATGCAAATATCTGTTAAAATGTTAAAATTTGCTGCTCAAGAAACATTTCTGATTATTATCAATGTTGAAAACAGTTGTGCTGCACAATATTTTGGTGTAAACCGTGATAGCTGTTATTTTTCAGGATTAGAAAGTTCAAAAGAACAGCATTTATTTGAAATAGAAATCATTTGTAACAAATGTCTTTACTGTCACTTTTGATCAAATTAATGCAGCCTTGATGAATAAAAAATATTGTTTTTTAAAAACTTATTTACCCTAAACTTTTGAAAGGTAAAACATCACAGTTTCCACAGAAATAGATGTAATTAGCCAGTACAACTTTTCAACATTGCTAATAATTAGAAATGTTTCTTAAGCAGCAAATCAGCATATTAGAATGATTTCTGAAGGATCATGTGACACTGAAGACTGGAGTAATGATGCTGAAAATTCAGCTGAGCATCACAGAAATCAATTACATTTTAACAGATATTCACATAAAAAACAGAAAAAAAACAGATATGTTAAATTCTAATATTATTTCACAATTTTTACTGTATTTTTCTTAACAAATCAATGCAGCACTGGTGAGCAAAAGAGATTTCTAAAAACACTGAAAATCATTATGATTCCAAACTTAATTCAATCATTTATTCAGGACAGCGGTGAGCCTTCATTCACCTAGACACTGTTTGCAGCACCACAGTTCTCACATCTAACGCTTCCTCTCGGTTCCACTGACAGAGAAATAGTTTGAGAACTCTATATTTTGACAATAATCTCATAAGAAACTTTTGCCTTCTTTTCCTTTAAAATGAAAATGACATTTAATTATGAGACGAGAAATACAGCCCAGAGGAAAAGAGATAAACCACTGGAGAGAGAGAGAGAGAGAGAGAGGGAGAGAGAGAGCTGGATTATCATGGAAAGAGAGCGAGTGAGTTATAAAGTATCAGAGACGAGAGAAATGGAGCCGAGACTGATAACACGGAAATAAAACGTGGAGGAAAAGAAAGTGAGAGACTGAATTACCACAACAGAAGAAGAAGATGATCTTATTAGTGAAAGAAAGAGAAAGTTGAAGGAAGAGTTCAGCCAGGAATGGAGATTCGCTCATCACTTAGTCAATGCTTAGGAGAATGTTCAAGCCGCTCCGCTCCATATCATGCTTCAAAAATGACCAAAAACATCACGTAATATATTTAAAATCCTCTGAAATGTTATGAAGCTCAACAGTCACTGATTTGATTGTAAGCTGCTGGTCAGGTCACAAATTTAGGTAATTAAAAACACTGCGGGAACATTGTTTTTAAATGTTTCATTAGAATATTATTCAAAGGTTTAAAACATTTCTTAAAACATAGTAACATTATTTGTAACATTTTTGAATGTCCAGTTTCCTTGTTGTGATTGTAACATTATTTACAGGTTACAAAAACATTTCTAGAACCTTCATCAAATACAAAAAAGGACATGCTGATCTAAGAATATTTTCTCTCAACATCATGAGAATGTATTTCAAATATTAACAAAGTTATAAGAACATTCTGTAAACATTAAGACATTAATTTTATACAGCGTAAATAAACACTGTGAGAATGTTTTCTGTTTGCTGCTGATCGTCTCCTGATGTTGTGTTGAGATAGAAGCTCAAACGCTGTGAGTTTAGTGTGAATAAATGATGACAGATCGCTCACATACGGGTCACTATCGCTGCGAGAGGTGAGTGTGTGTGTGTGTGTGGCAAATGAGTTCAGGTGTAAAGCGCTTTCTGATTATTGACTCTGAAAGTGAAGAATCTCATTAAAAGCAGACGCGCTGGTTGCAGCTCTTGTCATAACAGGAGGATAAAGAGACAAACAGCCGCGAACGCTGCTTTAATCACACTAACTGTGTAAAGATCCTGTCAAAACTGCTGCTTTCTACACACCGAATCAACTCAGTCAAGCTGATCGAATCAGGAGAAGAATCAACATTCATCTCTAAGAGAAACAGATCCAAAAAAAAGTCCATCAAGAGCATCTTCATGTGTCCTCCAGCTCTATATTGTTAAAAATCTAAATCCTGCCATCATTTAGTAACCAAAGTGCTGTACAATAAAGAAAAATGCAGTAACTACAAAAATAAACAACAGCTGAATTACACACACAAAAATAAAGGTGCTTTAAAAGGTCACAGCGATGCCATAGAAGAACCATTTTTGGTTCCACAAAGAACCATTCAGTCAAAGGTTCTCTAAAGAACCATCTCTTTTTTACTTTTTTATAATCTGTGGCACCTTCTTCAGATATTACAGGTTCTTTATGGAACCATTTAGACAAAAAAGGTTCTTCTATGGTATCGTGAAGCACCTTTATGTTTAAGAGTGTAGCAGATACTAAAATAAAATACACACATATAACCCTTATACATCTCAACAACTTCAAAAGCTACAGAAAAATATTCTTAATAATAATTCATATTAAAACTTCACTATCATTAAACCGAGTTGCATATAATGCATACAAATATTAAAGACAGTATGAGATGAAATACTATTAAAAATAATGGAAAAATCTATTACAATATCCAACAACTTATTTTGCAGCTATTTTCTGTAAATGTGCGAGACTTTCGATTCATTAGCTGCAATGTGAATATATGTGAAGTGCAGTAAATGGTGAAAATATTTGCGCTACAAATCAGTGTTGATGACTATAATAAAAACATTTAAAAACATTTCAAATTAGTTAAAAAAA
The DNA here is from genome assembly GCA_012976165.1 of Labeo catla. Taxonomy (NCBI): domain Eukaryota; kingdom Metazoa; phylum Chordata; class Actinopteri; order Cypriniformes; family Cyprinidae; genus Labeo; species Labeo catla. The sequence continues at coordinate 117,360 of VONZ01000429.1, read as the reverse complement.
AGCTTTAGTCAGTGTGAGGGAAAGTAACATTACAATATTACACCACTTAGTTACTTTTTATGGAAAGCAACGCGTTACGTTACTTTTGTGTTACTTTTTAAGTCTGGGCAGTGCTTGTTTGTTTTTAATAGAAAATGTTCTATTTTGCCAAATGTAAAAGCTCTTTCACACCAAAAAGTAAAATGAATACGCCTCAGGCTGAAGGAAAAGTAAATTCATGTCTATACAAAGAACGCAGGAGAACAAAGTTTAACACTCTTCTGCAATAAACTAATGAAGCACAAATGTTAGTTAATCTGATGTAATTTTTGCCTATTAGTATGGTTGATTTGGATCATCAAAGGTCAGCAGCAAATACATTGGTTAATAAAATGGGATTAAATACATAAAGGATATTTGTGTTATTTAACATTTAATTATTGCAGGTTTGTGTCATATTTCGAGTTTTCATTTCTCTGTTTCACAGCGTACACACAACGCCTCTGTACTTACTCCCGATTTCTCTCAACACGTCGGTCAATAAATGGGAAAACAAAGTAACTGGCGTTACTTAATTAAAAAAGTATCTCTGATATTTTTTTGTAAATAAAAAAAAAATGCATTACTTTACTAGTTTCTGATTACGTAACTCGTTATTTGTAATGCATTATCCCCAGCTTTGGTTTTAGTTGTAGTTAACTACCAGTTTGTACTATCAAGCAGCATAACAGACTGTTTTCGTAGTGGAAATCACTGACACTGGAAATTTGATACATTTAAGTTACAAATGGCTGTTGCATTAAAAATAAGGTGGATAATTACACCAGTATTCCTGCGGTAAAGAAAAACTGTGACTGAACTTCATCAGTCAAATGTTTTATATTAACAAGAGTCTCATTCAGCTGAACTAATGTGTGAAAATAAGATGCAGGATCACACACACACACACACACACACACACACACTCTCTCTCTCTCAACGCTTCACTGCACGAGACACAGGAGTCAAACCTTCAGCTCCATTATCTCATTATGTGTGTGTGTGTGAGACAGCGGTTCAGCAGCAGAGCTCTTCATCTCACCGTCTCTCTGACCTACACCTGTTCAGCGACGACCCGCTCAACCACCAGACCACCGCAGACCAGCACAGACCACCGCCGCGTCTCCACGCGCCTTGACTTTCACCCCTCTGGCCGAGGTCCATCATTAACAGACGCACCACTGATGAACAACGAGCAGGAGATGAAACTCCGCTACCATCAAGATCACAAATGAGCTTTTACATGATGTTTGTTCTCATAAAGGTGAATTTTTACCTTTAAATAATCAGCAAATAATCAACTCAAGTTCCAAGACAAACTGTTACCAATAAAATTAATATCTGTCATAGAAATCATATTTATTGCAACTGGGTCTTAATGCAAGCCTGCGGCGAGTTGCACAAGCGTTGAAACGTGATGCACAAAGTTCAACTTTGACCCTGTTTGCAGCTGACCTTTAAAACACGGTCAATAATTATTGGACTATCACATGATGTGAGTCTCAGCATAAAAAATGGCTCCGTATAAATACACAATTGTTAATTTAAAGCAGAATGACAAGCGTAGAAACACAATTAAAACATTAAAGAGTCACACAACAATAATTTCCCCTTAGTTAACATGTATCAATGCGTTGTTAATGTTAATGCTAATGTTCATTTACTAATGTTAATAGATTTATGATTTATTTGAATTTTTATTGAAATGAACTAAAACTAACACAAGCTGTTAACTAATGTTGTTAACTAACGGATCCTCACTGCAAACTGTTACCATTAATTTGCCTTCAAACTTATTTTTTCAGACTCATTTGAATAATAATAACAGCCATCAAATCAGACTGTAGTTCTGCTAGAAAAAAAAAATCTAAATGAACTGATTTTATTCAAACAGGAATCATACTTTAGCATCACTGAATCAACCTAAATGTATTCATTTATACCAACAATCTTTTATAGATTCAACACAGTTTTCAGATCTCTTTATAAAAATCAACTTCGTAAGTGAGATTAATCCAGAATTCTAAAACCAATAATGTGCCTTTTAAACATTCGACTTCCTGAAATTTGAATTTCAAATCTGCATCCTGTTTGCCACTCACATTCATTTCAAACTGAATCGGAATCGAAAGTCGTCTCGAGTTCTGCTGTAGACGGCAGCGGTGTGTAGTTACATGACCACGAAAACTAAAGACAAAAAATCAGCCTTCTGCAACACTTTTCACAGAGGTCAATGCGGCGCTCGTGGTGCGTTAAAGCTCTGACCGAGTCACGTGAAAGAGATTTCAAGGCTTCAAACATTATGAACCCCAAAACAGCTCATTTTATTGGTAGGATCAGATTTTTATCCGGAATACAGATTTGGTTGAGCGTGACTCTCCGCATGCAAACTGGGGAAAACGGAGCCGGAGGGCCGTAATTACCACAGCCTACAGGTGAAGTTAAGAAACGGTGACATCATTCACGTCAGGGACGCCCGGGGTCTCGCGCACGATGGGTAACCGGATGAAAGCAATTCATTTTTATCTTGGCTCAGTCATGGCTAAAGAGATTATTTATTACTCATGAAGTATAACGGTCTGGAGGCTCTCTGTCGGGGGAAAACGGAGAATTCATAAAAATACAGCTTCGAGACCTGCTAAAATAACAGAACTTCAGATGTGCTTAGATCTGAGGAGGAGATCATCACAGCCACCGGAGAAACATCATAAAGACATCTTCACTTTAACATCTCAACTTAGTTTCTCTCAGACAGCAACGAGAATAAATGGAGAACAAATAGAGAGATGTGAAACAGAAAACTGTGCTTAGATCTGACACCATTAAAATCTCAACATGAACTCAATTCTCATTAAATGATCTGAGTTGTTATCCTCATTCATTTATACATCTCAACTCTTGCTAAATGACAATTACTGACTCACTGTTTCTCCTGAGGACTCTTAGATTCATCTGAGACAACAGACTAAAGCTGAAGCTCAGAGCAAGAGGAAAGTGAAGGAAAGTCTGGTCTCTGCGACCTTTCGTGCTGCTGTATTGATTTCCTAAATGGCAAAGATTCCATAGGAAAGTTTACATGGTTCAGTTCGATATACAGCAGATCTTAATTAGAGCATAACGTTTGAGAAAAGAGATATATGTATTGACACAGATAGAGGGAACAGAATAACAGCCAAACCACAAGAGAAGAGACAGAGATTTCAGCAATATCACACTCATAATCTTGCTGCTCTTTTCACTCAGACCGACAGTGCAATAAACAAGACGTTCATATGGAGGAACTTACATTTTAGACACAGTATTCCCAGTTTGATCCACCAACGATAATACAGCAGTTCCAAACAAAGTCGCATGCGAATTAACATCTGAGTTACTGAGAAACACACAGTAGAATGTTGTGAATAAATCATCTGAATGAATGATTCAATGACTCAATCATAAAGACTCCAGGATTAATTCGTGTTTTTGAATGAACCATTTGAATGAATTACTCACTGACTCACACATCCCTTGTTTTGTTCCTAAATTAATCTGCGTTTTTGAAGAAACTGGCCAAGTAAATGATTCAACGACTCAATCATTCCTTGTTTTGTTCCTGAAGGAATTGTTGTCTTTGAAGGAATCAGATTAGTAAATGATTCAGTTACTCAATCATTCCTTGTTTTGTTCCTGAATTGGTGTTTTGAATGCATTGGTTGAATGAATGATTCAGTGACTCACTCATAAAGACTCCAAGATTAATTCGTGTTTTTGAATGAACCATTTGAATGAATTACTCACCGACTCACGCATCCCTCGTTTTGTTCCTGAATGAATCTGTTTCTGAAGAAACTGGCCAAGTGAATGATTCAACGACTCAATCATCTTTTGTTTCGTTCCTGAATGAATTGTTGTCTTTGAAGGAATCAGATTAGTAAATGATTCAATTACTCAGTCATCCCTTGTTTTGTTCCTAAATTGGTGTTTTTGAATCCATCAGTTGAATGACTGAGTGTTTTGAACAAATCATTTGAATTAATGACTCAATGACTCACTCATCCCTTGTTTTGTTCCTGAATGAATCAGGTCTTTCAAGAAATTGGCTGAGTGAATGATTCAGTGACTCACTCATAAGGACTCCAGAATGAATTCATTTCATTTTTGAAGGAATCATTTGAATGAATTATTCACTGACTCACGCATCCCTCGTTTTGTTCCTGAATGAATCTGTGTTTCTGAAGAAATTGGCTAAGTGAATGATTCAATGACTCACTCATCTTTTGTTGTTTTCTTGAATGAATTTGTGTTTTGTGATTTGTACACGCATAAAAATATATGCATACAATCTACATCATATAACAAAATCAAATAAAAAGGCCTTGAATGTAATTATATTATATATCAAAATATGTGTGGATTATGTTCATTTATTGTAAATACAGATATCAAAATGCTAAAACGCTAAACATAAACGTAGCATTTTAAACAGGTTTACGAGACTAACTAATGTGTTTGAAGATGCGAAACCGGAGCATGGACTCTGTTAAATACAATCTAACTTTATGCTTTACAGAAATTCTGGAAGTGATTTTCATCCCTAAGTGCAATGAAACACAGTCCTCTGGCTTTCTTCTGGAACCAGAACAAGACTAAAATCTTGTAGATTGCAAGAACTTAGAATAGCTTCAGCTGGACCAATTTAATTCTTAGCATATGAGCTGGTTTGGAACCTCAGAATTAGATTTAGGAGCTAATAAACAGGTGCACATATCGACAGAGTGAAGTGAGATAATATGATCTGCGTCTGATTTCCTGTTAACCGCATAGAGTGTCCATAAAGACATCTGCTGAAATACGATCAAGACGCAGAAGAGCTTCACCTTCAAGCTGTTTGTTAGTTCGATAATGCCAAAGGCATCGCTAAAGACGCATTAGATCTTAGATCAGCTCTTAGACCTTCTCACATCATAATGGACACGGCCTAGAAGAACCTGATCCCAGAACCGCTATTTATCAGTCTGAAATATGCCACGGCTTTGATCGGTGGCTCCACGAAGGCCTGGATGAACTTTAACAATGAAGATCATTAAACCGACCGGTCAATTTAGGACTGTATATAAAAGCTGCTCTACATTTGTCAAAATAATTGTCGGTAGTTTTAGCAGCCATGCCATAGAAGAACCGTTTTTGGCTCTCGAAGAAGTGATCTGTAAAAAACATGCAAGTCCTCAAACATAGGGAGAGTGATCTGCTGTGCTTATGTAATCAGATTACTTTTTCACCTGAGTTACTTTTTCTTCCATGTATTGACTGACAGTGTTGCCATGTTGAGAGAAATCGCGAGTAAGTGCAGAGGTGTTGTGCGCGTCGTGTGAACATGATGTTACTGTAGTTCTAGACTAAATGTCAACATGCGTTTCCTCATCTCACCTGCACAAAAACACATTCAGTATTCCTTAAAATGAATAAAAGCAGTGAAACGCAAGAATGATTAACACTGGTGTTAACAGCACATGAAGACTGGGTTTCTAGGACGTTGCTATGTGGTTGCAAATGTAGATCTGTTTCAATGCCTTCTAACAAAACCTCAAATGACTAATCTGCGACGTGCATAAGGACTCGCAAGCTCGAAACAAATTTTAATACAGGTGATGTGTGAAGAATGACACGGTGCTCTAATTAGGCAAAATTTTGGTGCAAAACGCTGCTAATTAAGTGGAACTCTGTGCCTGAGAATTGAAAATAATCCCATCTGTTGGAGTGTGACTGGAGGAAACACTGATGGGAAAGCAGGAAAGAGAAGAACTGTGTTGTTTATGTCATCGCCTGGTGCTTAAGCTTCGGAGGAGAGCTCTATTTCAGGCTTGATTCGCCTCTCTGGCCCTGAAGGACTCGACAGATAATGCACGTTCTCCTCACAGCGCCCCGGAGAATACACAGCCCCGTTACCGACCACCAGGACTGAGAACTTCACGGGCCATAGATCACCGGCACACGCGCACATCCCACAGGAGCCCGACAGGGAGGAGAGCGAACCATCATACCGACAAAACCCACAGCGATCCATCATTCAGAGAGAGTGAAGAAAGACAGAGAGAGAGAGACGGAGAAAAGAACAAGGGAAAATCATAACAATGTGAGCAGTAGCTGGGAGTCACAGCCAACCGAGTGACGCGACAAAACCAGAAAAACACACAAACCTGCAGAGAAACCAACCATAACAAACCATACCAGCTATGTTAAAAAAAAAAGCTAATATCAGATTTTGAAGAAATAATGAACACAGCATAACATAAAGTTATTCATTTTCATTTCAACCATGAATGTCAGTGAGCATTCTTTTATTATCTTTTATAAAACTTGATTGAAATCTAAATCTCACCCCCCCCCCCGCCTCTCTCTATATATATATATGCAGAGCTGGACAATAACTGATTACATGTAATCTGGATTACGCACTCAGATTCCAAAAATAAAGTGCTTGTAATTAGATTAAATTGCATTTTAAAATAGTCATAATCAAACTACTGTTACTTTATCGATTACATGATTACATATTATTTACACAATAGCAATAAATTGATTCTCCCATATTTCTTTATTTTTATCTTTTACATTTTCCTTTCTAAAATAGCCTATACTGCTTATATACATTCATAAGTCTAGTTTTGTGGACATTCATTAGTCGAGTGGCGACACAGCATTTGACCACTGGATATACAAAAATCATTTCAGTTTTAAGAAGTGTTTCACAATTGATGAACACATTGATTTTTATTTGAATTATCACTCTGTATGTTATATAAACATGTATTTCAATGTCTATGGAAGGCTTTTTTGATCCTGATCCTTTTATATTCTCTTATATTTACTTATAATTTTAATAAGTATTTTAATAATAAAGTATCACATTTGCATGTTTATGGTTCTCTGACGTTGGTTAATGTTCACACGACATACAGGTAAACACGTTCATTTTTATTGATTTTAAAATGATTTATTTTAATTAATTTTTTTAATGATTTAATTAATTATTAGCTTTTACTTCAACTCATAAACCCCCTGCAGTTCCTTCACAAACACCAGTTTGGGAAACCTTGACATAATGTTTAATGCACTTTGTGTTGTTAATAACAACAATTGGAATGTATTTTCTCACTCTTTGTATTTTTATGTCGATATGGTACAAGATGATTCTATTGAAATCAATGTAATAAACAAGTTTCTAAAAGTAGTCTGATTATATTACCTAAAATGTGTTGTGAAATGGTTTACGTTACAGACTACAATTGTTGTCATTGTAATTTGGAATCAGTAACGGATTACACCTTGTAAGTAATCTACCCAGCTGTGTGTATATGTATGTAGGTATCATATTTTATATTCATTCAGGAAGCTGCTTTCCTGTTTCTAATAACGTGAATAAAATGAATAGGTGCCATATTTATCTTTGTGAATAAACTGATCAACGTTTGTGGCTCGGTCCATTGTTTTCACATGAATGTTACATTAGACGTTCATATGTAACGGAGCGGAGCACGTGACCTGCACTCGTTTGCATTTAGTAAAACTTTCCTCAACTCTGTCTCCTCGCCAAGAGTCACTGACATTCCTGCACCTCCTATTCGTGAACACTAAACACAGACAGCTTTTCTAGCGGTTTTGCTGCTTGAAAGCGCAGTAAGCTCCAGGATTGACGCGGGTTCGCGCTCTCGCGCCGGTGAACGCGCACGCCTCCTCTTTGCATGCGGGACGGCGGGCGATGCATCAAAAGATGACAGCTCCCCCATTCTTCTTGAAATAAGATCGCTGGGCGGAGAGTCCAGGCTGGGCCGTAACTTTAATCATTCATCTAAATAAGAGCCGCACCAGCACGAGTCCCGCGCCGCGCGCGCGGCCCGCAGGAATCAGAAGTGACGGCGCTCCGGCGCGTTCCTCATTTGTAAACGTGTAAACATATATTTGAGTCAGATTGCCGTCGGGCGCCCGAGCCCTCCGCAGATTTATGTATTGAGTGAGTTTTAAAATTCAGATGGGTGGCGGGGTGAGAGCGAGAAGTATCCCGTCTTTAAGATGAGCGACACTAAGTGACAGTGATTGATGCCCTCTCCACTCCCGCTGCGAGACAAATCAACAGAAAAATATACCGAATAAAAAAGGAATATAGCAAACGCAGACAGCAGGAGCGCGGGAGCGCAGAGACACATCTACATAATGAAAAGAGGAGGGGAGGAAAACACACCCGAGGGAAACATCGAGGAGCGATTGCGCAGACCGAGGGGTGGCGGGGATCCGGAGGCTGGAAGAGGCGAGGATGACGGAGCGGTGACAAACACAGCCGGTGTGCCGCAGCTTTGCAGGCCGCGTCCTCGTGCGCTCGTTAGCGGCGGTGTGACGGATCTGACAGGCTTCACCTCACTCACATCAGCCTGCGCTTCACTTGAACACAGTCTGACCCGCCACTGAGAGACAGCGTTTAACACCGTTTCAGCCTGTGGATCACACAATACTGTGTGTTTCTTGTGATTTTTGTGGTTACGATAGTCTAGGACTAAACTAATATCTGATACTACTATAGACCAACGTGTGGCTCAATATTTAATTATTCAAATAATGAAAATGAGGCTGCGTTGCCAGATTGGGTGGACGACTTCCCTCCCAAAACATTCACTGCCAGAAAGAATTCTGTTGCCATGTGAGCCAAGGACCGATTTTACCTGCTTAAAACTAATAGTGACATTTAAAAAAAATGCAATGTCAGACAAGAGAACAGTGCCACAGGAAAATTGATGGCAAATACAGTAAAAGAAAATTAGCAAACATGACAAAACATATTTCAGGGTTCCTTGAAATCCTTGAAAGTTTGTGAATTTGAGACATTAAAAAAAATTCAAGGCCATGGAAAGTTTTTGAAAAGAAACATACATAGATACACGTCCTTGAATTTATTTTGTGCATGAAATTTTCTGGAAAAATGACATATTATTCCCTCCGGTCCGCTAATGTGTTATTGAATTGAAAGTTAACCAAGGTGTGGTCAGATATTTGCAATTGACAGTCAATAAACTGTCCTTAACCCTCAGATACACACTAATCATTTACAGTGTCAAAAAAATAAATCTACATATGCAGCACAATTAGTGCTACAAGTGAATTGTTTGGGTATTTTGTCAAAAGGTTTTTTGTTTATACAGTGGAAGTCAACGGGGTCCAATGTTGTTTGTGTCCCAGCGTTCTTCAAAATATCTTCTTTTCTGTTATGCAGAAGAATGAAATTTAGATTTGGAATGAAATGATGATAAAATGTTCATTTTTAGGTGCACTATCCCTTTAAAGAAGCAAAACAATGGACAACTTCACAAGGACATACAGTATGGATTTAAAATGACTTAATAAAAACTTAATTTTTTAGATTAATGTGATTCTTATGCAACATTTGTTCTGCCATACACTGAAAAAAAAAAATCCAACTTCCGAAAAATTCTACAAATGCAAAAAAGTATCCTGAACCAATTATTTTTAGTAGGTGAAGTAAGTTTATTATTTTGTGTGAAATGAAAAAAAAAACTCTAAACATGCTGCTAGCAAAAGTTTTCAAGTATTTGTTCATGTGTCCAAATGTTCTCCCAACTTTTATGTTGAACAATACTGTACACGTTCCCAGCGTGCATTGCAGCTTGAAAACATTTTATATTAATTATTATTAAAATATTATCATTGTTTTACATTTTACTGGCTTAATTTATGCTGCTGCTGTCATTGTCAGCTGTCATATGGATCAGAGTGTATAGTTTTACTGATTTAGCATTTGTTGATCCTCACCCTGTTTGAGAATCAGGTGCTGAGGTATATGTGCATCTCACTGCAACTTTTGGATTTTATTACATTTGTCTATCAGCATAAATGTTTGCCTATAGTTTTAAAAAGCAGATACTACACATATTATGTAGTGGACTTTGAAAATAAACAAAGCTAAAAGAAAGAGGATCGCTAACAAAGCAACTGCCGAATGCGAATTAATCTGTAGTTGATCTGACAGATCTTTTAAAATGAAACAGACTGACTTTTATTCATTACATGAACTGATGTTTTTGAGTTGTCAGTTTCTAGTTGAGTTAACTTGAGTGTGATAGGTTGCTTTATTTTTTGAGTTAGGTCAACTTTTTTTACAGCGTCAGTGAAGATCTTGACGTGAAATGAAATAAACCAGTGAGAGTGTAAAAAGTGTTGTAAAGCAGCCAGACATTCTAAAGTAAACCACACTGTTTATGACCTTTAACCTCGTTGCTCATGAAGCTTTTGCAAGACAACAACCTCTGACATTTTATTCCAAAACATCACATCCACTGCAGAATGACGAGTTGTTCTGAAAATGACAAAATGATGTATGTAGAAGTTGGTAAACAAATGAAATAAACTAAAGAATGTGAAAAAATGTTAAAGGGACAGCTTACATCAAAATGACAATTCTGTCATAATTTACTGAACCTCATGTCATTCTAAAACTTTCTCAGAAAGAAGATATTTTGAGAAATGTCTTAGTGTTTTTGTCAGTAGGGTTCAGTGTTGTTTGGTTCCCAGTGTCATACAGGTACAAGATGACAACGTTAGAACCTTTTCTTCTTTCCAGTTTACCTTTTGAAAGTTGTGAAACATTCAAAAGTGAAAGGCTGTCTATGACCTTTAACCTCATTCCTCTCGTGCTCGGGTCACACCGCTGTCGCTGAATACTAATATGAATTTCAGATGTGAGTTTGTGTGATTGAGTTGATGTTGTGCTGAACACACTCACGCAGCATCGCTAAATAACTTGAGCACGGGAGTGCGTGCGTGCGTGTGTGTGTGTGTGTGTTCCTAACCCGCATCACCTCAGCACCGGTGAGCATCAGCAGGGTCGGCGTCTAACCGAGCACTCGCTCCTCCTCCAGACTCCAGCGGTGGAAAAACCAAAACCAGGAAACACAATTTCACTCCAGACAAAGAATCAATAGTCATCTGAAAAGCATTCATCAAAACGCCCCTCCGCCGGCGAGCGCTTTCAAAGAATATTCATGCTTTCATTACTACGCGCTTCCCTCCGCTCGAGCTGCCGCTGCTGCTGATTTGTGGACGTGAACCTTCTTCAAGGACGAAGCGTTCAGACCCCTGGCTGAGCCAAGCACGCACACCATCTGCTATCAGCGGACAGTTCTGCTGATCGCCGACACGCCGAGAGACGGAGATGATGCTGCGCTCTCAGATACTGCAGATACTCAGAGATGTTTCTCCAGGGCTGAAACCGAGATCGCTGATTGGTGTGGAAAAATGTGGAGAATCAGATCTGAACTGGAGCTCGTCTGCGTTATCAGTCTGAAATTGAAGCTGTGCTCAAATATATGTAGTGTCGATTTGTTCGTGAGACAGAAGCACTTCCTAGAAGAGTTCATGCTAAAATAATGACTGTCTCCATCCAGATGCATTTAAGCATTATATTATTCTCTCAACATCACAACCTGACATCTACCAAACAAGTCAATCTGACTCCAGATCACAAGACAGAAAAATAACTGCTGAACATCTTAAGATTACACATACGTGTACTGTGCATGCACTGGACCACAAAACCATTCAAACATCATCTTAAAGCTGAATTAACAAGCTTTCCATTGATTTGTTAGGATTGGACAATATTTGGCCGAGAACTATTTGAAAATCTGGAATCTGATTTCTGAAAAAAAAAAAAATATTGAGAAAATCGCCTCTGAAGTTGTCCAAATGACATTCTTAGCAATGCATATTACTAATCAAAAATTACATTTTGATATATATATGGTAGGAACTTTACAAAATTTTTGACATAAAAGAAAAATATATCATTTTGACCCATATAATGTATTTTTGGCTATTGCTACAAATATACCTTTGATCTTTAAGACTGATTTTGTGCTCACAAATGTAAATAAAAAAATATATATGGTAACTAGAATGCATTTTACTAACCTATTGGCTGTTTATTAGTACTTATTAATGCCTTATTCTGAATGACCATATTTTTGATTAGAGCTTACAGTGTTAGAACTTAACAACTATCTTAATAATAATTAATACACAGAAAATTAGGAATTTACTGAGGCAAAATGCAGAGTTAATAATTAGTTAATAGTGAGAATTGGAAAATTCTCTTAAAATAAAGTGTGACCAAATATATATATACATATAATACATACACATATATATAATACAAAACAGTATTCATTAAATCAGTGTTATTTTAGTATAAATTGATAATTGAGATACTATTATAGATTTTAGTAATATTTTACATTAGTGGTTAACTTTCCATTTTCGTTTTAATTTTAAAGTCTAAGCATTTTTTTTATTATTTTTTGTTTTTGTATGTCTTTATAGTTGTATTCATTTAAAACAGTTCCAAGTTAAACTAAATAAAAATGAGAAATGTTGCCCTGCCAACTAGCTGAAATAAATAAATTATATTTTTTTATTTATATTTTATTTATTTGAGTTCATGTTTATTTCAAGTAAAATGAAAATGTTCAGTTAACCATAATAAACCTTGTCTCATTCAGTTTAAAGTGCTTCATAGGCTTCCATTATTATTATTATTCCAAGGGTAAATTAAATGAAATATTTCCAGAAGTGTCTCCATTGTGTGACAAATGTCAGTTTTCAGATTGCAGCCGGTCTCATTGCGATGTCTTGTGTCCCAAATTACAGCATTTCTGGAACAAAATATTCCAAGTTTTTTCAGATACACTGTACATTATTGAACCAGATCCTTTATAAATTATATTTGGAGTTTCCAAAATGTACTCACCCCCTTGTCATCCAAGATGTTCATGTCTTTCTTTCTTCAGTCGTAAAGAAATTATGTTTTTTGAGGAAAACATTTCAGCATTTTTCTCCATATAATGGACTGATATGGTGCCCCGATTTTGAACTTCCAAAATACAGTTTAAATGCGGCTTCAAACGATCACAAATGCAGTTGTAAACGATCCCAGCCGAGGAAGAAGGGTCTTATCTAGCGAAACGATTGGTTATTTTCATTTAAAAAATACAATCTCAAGCGCTCGTCTTGTCTTTCTCTCCCTGAACTCTGTGTATTCTGACTCAAGACAGTTAGTGTATGTCGAAAAACTCCAATCATATTTTCTCCCTCAACTGCAAAAATCATTTCAGAATCATCCTACATCACTGCAGAAGAACAGACACAGTGTTTACAAAGAAGATCAAACACCCTTAACAAAAAAGGTAAAACAGAGATATAGGACGATTTTGAAGTTGAGGGAGAACATGAGATGGGAGTTTTTCCACAAACACTAACTGACATGAACCAGAACCAAAACAGTCCAGGCAGAGTAAGACAAGACGAGCGTCTGACATTAAAAAGTATATAAATTGTATTATTTTTATGAAAATAACCGATCGTTTGGCTAGATAAGACCCTTCTTCCTCGGCTGGGATCGTTTACAACCACATTTGTGATCGTTTGAAGCCGCATTTAAACTACATTTTGGAAGTTTTACGACTGAAGACAGAAAGACATGAACATCTTGGATGACAAGGGGGTGAGTACATTATCTGTAAGTCTTTGTTCTGGAAGTGAACTTCTCCTTTAAATGATGGCTGACAGAGTTGACAGGTACATTACATGTGAAAAGAATTAGGTATACCCTTCATAGACAAGATTTAGTTTTACCTTTTATTTCCTTTCTACAAACTTGTGATGAATATGTTTATTATACCTTCAGTATAGCACTGGATCGCACTTACGGGTCTAGTTGTTGGGTGGGGGGAAATGTATTTAATTTTTCTTTTTCTTTTTTTTGATTCAATTATTATCTTCATGAATATTGTTTTTTTTTTATTCATTTTCATGTTCTTTTTCCCAGTTTATTTGTTAGAAAATAAGTTTATATGCTTGTATTTAAAAAAAAGTGTAATTACAAGTGACTGTTTGTTCAAATTTCTAATAATAAAAATATTTACAGCAAAAACCATAATAAACCTGCTATACATAAAATAAAAATAGTTATTTTTTAATGTTTTATGGCATGTGTTTGTAAAGAATAGGAGAGAGTTTCTGCTCTGTGAGAAAAGTAATGTGAAGAATCACAGGTATTGTGTGTGTGTGTGTGTGTGTGTGTGTTGGTGCCAGATGGGCGTTTGTGTCTCTCCTGCTCGGGTCACCTGACCTGCGGGACGGGATGGCGGGGTTTCTGACAGCTGGCAGCACGAGCGACACACAAACACCTCAAACCCTCGAACAAACACGGCCAAACTCACCCGCTGCTTTCCAATGAGGCTCGCCATTATTCAGTGTATAAAAAACGTGACGAGTCGCATCTGCGGCTCACTTACTGACGAAATAGTCCGACAGAGCCTGAAGAAACACCTAATGGATTCCTGAGACGAGACGCCTCACATCCACTGATTACAGAGCCGTAGGACGCGTGCCGCCGCCGCTACTGCCAATTCTGATCCGAACAGCGGGTCCGAGAGACACAAACGCTGAGATAAAGACGGAACGAATGTTTACTGTGACCTGGACAAATAAAGCCGCCGGAGGAGGACGGCAGTGAACGATGAGGGCCTTCTGAGTGACCTCTCGCAGCACAAACACAGCAAATTAAGAATGAGCGATGAGGACGCGCCACCGAAGGACGCTCCTGCATCGACACTTCAACAGTCGCTTTAAAACAATTACACTAACAGAAACTCAACTACGTTTCCCATCATTCCCTGTGACGCACAACATCCTCCTCTTTTCTATGCATTTTGTTGTTCTTACTTTAAAATCTTCCTGTTTATTGGAATGAAAAAGAAAGAAATATGTAACTGCATCCGTCTGTCCATGTTTTTCCTGACCAAAATCACTAGATGCATGTGCAAAACATATCAGTTTGTGCAGTTCAAAGTGTAGATCGTGCCGCTAGCAACAGCAAGGCCATGGGTTCGATTCCCAGGGATTGCATGAACTGATTAACATGCATAACACTCAGTGCAGTGTAACTTATAAACATCAGATTTTTTGCAATAGTTATCAAGCACCAAAAATGATGTGTGTCTCAATTAGAGTGTCAGTATGAAATATTTTAGCAGCTAGATTTACAAAAAAAGTGTAACAATGAAAAAATGTATTTTTAAATAAAACTAAAGCTATAAAGCTATTTTTGTTACTTAAAAAAAATTCTGTTAACAGAAATAAAATTTATATAAAACATTTTTAAAAACTGTAATATAGTTTCCAAAGCAACATTTCTCATTTGAAATGGGATGTAATCATTTAATTTGATGTGATGTGTTGCAATGTGATGCAATAAAATAACTAAAACTGAAATGAAATTAATAACAACTACACTTATAAACTTATATTTTCAAATAAAAATATATATTTTTAATTAAATAAAAATAACTAATAAAAATAAAAACTAAATGAAACTATTACTAAAAACTATAATATTAACTGAAATAAAATTTATATAAAACATTTTAAAAAAAAATTGTAATAAAATTTCCAAGGCAACATTTCTCATTTTAAATGGGATGTAATACTTTAATTTGATGTGATGTGTTGCAATGTGATGCAATAAAATAACTAAAACTGAAATAAAAATGAATAACAACTTATAAACTTATATTTTTACATAAAGTATTTGTAACAAATTAAATAAAAATAACTAATAAAAAAATGAAAATGAAAATAAAAAACTAAAAATTAAAATGAAAATAACAAGTAAATGAGAACATTACTAAAAACTATAATACGTTACATCTACACTAAACATCAGAAAAAATTAAATTGCACATGTAAAACCTCATAAAAGCTCACTTAGATGATACAGACCGAACTGACATGATCAGTTTTCATGCAATTCTTCAGGCAGGATCAAATATCTCATCATTCACTGACGCGTCCAGGTTGCTCTCACTCATCATTATATGTCTGATCTAAAACGCAACTGCCCTCGTGTTTTGCCGCAGGACAGCAATTCTGAGTACATTTTCTGTCAGTTTTCAAGACTGTAATATGAAGAATGTACAAAGTAACAGCTTTAGCAACAGTGTGAAAATGAATAGCACATAAAAGGCACAATACTGGTGTAAACACAGATATCTATTGATACAACGCGTCACGTGACTAAACATGCGTCATTGTTTCTAAAAGCGTTTTCAAATTTATCCACGTTGGAGAGCGTTTTCAAAAAGCTCAGTTTTCCTTGACAAAAACACCATCTTGGTGTGGACAAAAGGCCAAAACAAAGAGAAAAGAAAGTGCTTTCATACAAAAATGTACGAGTGTTGACAAAACCTTAATGATACTAAAAAACCCCACTGCAGCAGAATCCAAATATAATAAGTAACAACTCACAAAAACAAAAACAATATTATATTATATTATATTATGTTATATTATATTATATTACTAGTAAATTTTTAAGACAAAATGTTCTCAAATAAACTGGTTCATTTACAGCTATCCATTAAAACAACTGAGTTTGTCAGCGCTCCAGACATTCAGTCTGGCCTGTGAATCTCCAACACAATGAACAGCAGATGCGCTGAAAACATCTGAATGAATGTTCATCTTTCTGTTAGTTAGTGCTGAGCGCTGCTTAAGAGTTTGATGGGTCTGAGACGAGATGAGAGCTTTCATTCTCTATCAATGAGCGGCCGTTTCTTGTTCTTCTCGTCCTCGTGTTCTCTTCTCGTCCATTAGCGCCGAATTCAACAAGACCCGCGCCGAGACGAGGATTCGATCCGAAACTCTCGTCTGCCGCTCAATTCTCAATGTTCTCCTGCAGTGAAATGTTTATCTGAGTCATTCAGCTAATTATGAAGAATGAAAACGAGCTCACGCATCAGCGTTCGTTAAGACAAACGGACCAATACTCTTCATCAACACTGACACTGATCAGACGAGCACATGAGCAATGAAGACCGACGAAGACATCACACATCTGTCAATCATATTTAGTATCACTGATGTACTATTATACACCGTAATTTTACAGTAAAAGACTAAAAATGCTACAGTAAAAACAGATTAATTGGTTAATGGTAAGTTCCCCTACTATATACGGTTTCTTCTTAGTTTTGTCTTATCAGTTGTGCACACCATAGTTTTACATCTAATGTTGTTAAATGAATATTTATTGCATTATTTCAGTTTTATGTGTTTTACCATGATGGTGTTTAGTGTTTGTGTACATGTTTAGTATTTAAAAGCTTTTTGAGATGGGTTTTGGTTCATTATGTGACTTTTTCATCACCACCTGCTTTTGGTACTAAACAGATTTCACTACTTCCATTGGTTCAATGAAAAAAAAAAATTCTGTAAAATTCACTGTAAAAAACTGGCAGCCGTGTTTGCTGGAATTGTACAGTAAAAAATATGCTAGCAATGCTTTTGGTTTTACATTTAAATACCGTAATTTCATGAACTGATATAATGTGAATATATACTAACCTATTGAAGTACTGAAATCTGTTTTGTACCTTTGTAATACACTGATAAACACCAAAAGCAGGTGACGATGAGAGTCACATAATGAGCCAAAGCCCATCACAAGCAACTTTTTGATATGAACATATATAGGAGGTGCACAGTGTCATTCACAGAAACACTAAACACCATCATGATAACACACATCAAACTGAAATAATGCAATAAACATCCATTTAACAACTTTAGATGAAACAAAACCCTCATATACAAAAACTAAGAAGAAACAGAGTTATTTCAACAACAACAACAACAACAAAAAAAACCATCAAATTTGAAATGTAACACAGGGAATTCTGGTAATGTGACTTTACAGATATTCACCGTAAATTATACATTCTTTTTCCACTTCCAAAAACAGTATATTACCGTAAAATTACATGCAATGTCAAATACAGGTTTTCACCGTATATAGTAGGGGAAATTACTGTTACACATTTAAGTTTTTTACTGCAGCATTTTTACAGTCTTTTACCATTAAATTCACAGTCATTTTTTACAGTGTTGGTATATTGACATTATATCAGTTAATAAAATTGCAGTATTTATTTCTGCAACCACAGCTGCCAGTTTTTTACTATAAATTGTACAGAATTTTTTTTTACAGTGTAGATTTTCATCATTTTTTTATTTGATTTAATTTTTTAATTTTAGTTCATGTCATTTTGTCTTTTATTCACCTAGCTTTTCTTTCTTTAAACGTTTAATTTTTTTTTATTTCAGTTTAAGTTTTACTTATTACATCAAATTAAACTAAAATAATTGTTTTAAATAACTACATTTGTAATATTTTAGTCTTTTAGCTTGTATTATTTACATTTTTTTATTAATTTTTATTAATGAAAAAGTTTTTAGTCATATTTTCTCATATTCATACTTTTTTTTAAATTTATTTTTTAATTTTAGTTAATGTTTCTCTGTCTCTTTTTGCACTTTTTTGTTAGCTTTGCCCCCTTAAAAATATGTCTATAATTTTTAATTAATTTTTCAGTTTATTTTGGTTTTGGCTTTGCCTGAAAATCTGATCAGATTTTACATTTTTTGAACGATCATTTGAGTTCAGAAGCTCTTCAGTTATCAGTAACAATGCTAGTAATGATATAATTAAATTAAATCTCTAATAACTGTGCAAATCACACACAAAATATGGACATCTGGTGTGACATCTAGTGATCTGGTGACTGCAAGGGAAACGTGAGAGCAGATCTGTGTGTGTGTGTGTGCGTTTGTTTGTTTGCATGAGTGTTTGTCAGTGGGTGTGTGAAGCATTAAAGCAGGACAGGTCAACATCAGGATCGGTTCTCACACACACACACAAACACACACTCATGCAAACAAACAAACACTCATGCACACACACACACACACACACACACAGCGGTTCTGCACTCCTTCCACCTTCATGAACTTTTACAAAGTCGAAAGAAAGAATAAAAGAATGAAGGAAGGAAGGAAAGAGAGCAGATATTCTTCAGCAGGCCTGCAGTCAGTGATGAATTCTGGGCCAAAGTCAAAGACAAACTACACATTCATTCTGACTGGGGCACATTTCCCACAATGCACCGCTGCAGACCGCTGACCTTCAGGAGACGCACAAGCATCATTTCTCTGCTCATATTTACACATCAACAGACTCACAAACATTTCTCTGGATGAGGCCTGTAAATCTGCTGAATCTGATGAAATTCAGTGTGCTGACGCATTAATCACACTTCATTATTAATATTATCTCATGCATCGTGTTCATTTCTTATTCAAAATACAGTTCTGAGAATGTAAATCTTCCAGTATGGTTATTCTATATTCACAAATGACTTAACGGCTTGTATCAGTACGATTACGATCAAACACACTCTCTGATTCATTTTAATGAGTCGGTTCATTCAGCCAGCTCATCTGAATAACAAAATGATTCATTTGAATCAGTTCCTAAAGTCTGTGTGCAGCATTTCTGTCTTTTTGTAAATAAATAAATCATTAAGCGCCGCCGTTCAGCTCTGCGATTCGGTTTATTAATGAGCGCTGCTTGTTTTATTGGTTTAGCGTTTAGTGTGAATTTATGCGCCGCATTAAATGTGATGCTGTCACTGTAATTGAGATGTAAGATGAACAATGCTGTTTTTAATTCAATTCAATAATCTGATCTACTGAATACATCTGTAAACAGTCAGCAGTAATATACAGTAAGACACAAAGATTCATTTAAAGCAATTGTAATCCAAACATAAGCATCTCCCTGCTTCAACTGAATCAGTGACAGCAGTTCATTCACTTTCTGAAAGAAGTCTCTACTGCTCACCGAGGCTGCATTTATTTGATCAGAAATACAGTAAAAATGTGAAATATTATTAGAATGTAAAATATCTGTTTTCTGTGTGATTATCTGTTAAAATGTAATTTATTTCTGTGATGCGCAGCTGAATTTTTAGTCTTTAGTGTCACATGATCTTTCAGAAATCATTCTAATATGCTGATTTGCTGCTCAACAAACATTTATAATTATTATCAATGTTGAAAACACAATATTTTGGTGGAAACCATCATACATTTTATTTTTCAGCATATCAGAATCATTTTTGAAGGATTACATTTTAACATAAAAATGTAAAGAAGAGCTGTTAATCAAATAATGCATTTGCTGTTTGACTGCTGAGGTCGGCTGAACGAAAACAGGCAATGCATTTTATGTTCTGTTTGAGCAAAAACTACACACACATCGTATAATATATTCTTCATTTTTCTGACAAGCAGGAGCTTCCACAGAAACCGTTTCAGCTCATTTGTTTTCTAAAAGCTCTCGATCAATGACTGAAACATCTCTGTCCTCACAAACACTGCAGACGGAGTGGAAACTCTGATGTAATGCCTCCATTATCACAATCATTCGCTCTGTTCTAGATGTTAAACATCACATCAAAGCACGCTTTAAATACAGACATTGTTGCTACATGTTACTACACTAATCAATAGTCAGCTAGAAAGCATTTGAAAAGGGTATTTTTTAATATGAAGACCAGAAACGTGCATTAAGAGCATCATGAATATTTTTATTCATTAAGGACATATTAAATTGATTGCAAAAGATTTCTATTTCAAATAAATGCTGTTCTTTTGAACTTCCCATTCCTCAAAGAATCCTGAAAAATAAAATGTATGACGCTTTCCACAAAAGTATAAAGCAGCAAAAACTACAACACTGATGATAATAAAAAGATATTAAGATGAAAAGACTATTGGGCAAAAATAATAATTGTGACTTTCCATTTTCCATCCCTTTTTTACTTTTTACACTTAAAATTAATTAAATATCCTGACAATAAAGCAGGGTTATTATAGTGAACAAAAACTAAAATAAAAACAAAAACAAAAAAAAATTGTTACGTCAAAATAAATGTTCCCTGACATAAAATAAAAATCATAATTAAATTTAACTTGATGTAATAAAATGGTTAAAAATGCAGTAAAAATGTATTTAATTTTTTTTTTTGGCAAAATTACAAAATAAATAAATAATATAATAAAATATAATATAATATATTTAAGAAAAATATGTTATTTATGTACAAAATATTTTTATTTATATATCATATAAATTTTACAAAAATGATAATAAATACATATACTTGTAAATATTTCTTAAATATATACATGAATGTGCTTGTATTTTGTTATGTATATATACATAATTACACATACATATATTAGGCAAACTCCAACTTTTATTTTGTATGCAATTAATCGCGCCCTAAATATAATATAATATAATATAATAATTAACCAAAACACTAAAAATGGCTCAAACTTGAACAAAAAAGAAATATACAGAAATAAAAATGAATTTAAAAAACATATTGGAGCATTATATTGCTCAAATGCTGCTCTTTAATGGCTCTGGAGACTTAATGCTTCTAACATTCACTAAAAAAATGCATAAAAAACACAAAGCAGTGAAAGTAAATGAGCCGCATTGTTTTTCTGCTCCGGTGCATCAGCTCTAATCCAGACGCAGATTAGACAGCAGAAAGTTAAAGTATAGATTCTGGGGCAAATTTCATTTCTGTCGCTCGTCGAGCGCTCTGATTTATGAAAGCATGCACATTTCTCTCGTCTCTCTCTCTCTCATGGCCTTGTGATCAATATGCTTCACCTGCGAGTGAATCTGCAATAATAAAAGCATTACAGGAGTGGGAAAATAACAGGGAATCTTATTAAAAGCGTGTGTGTGTGTGTGTGAGAGACAGACAGATCTGAGGACAGACGGTTCAGGTACATCAGCTTAGCATTCACTTTGCCTCCCGTGCCGTATATATATTTCATACTCTGTCTTTTATATTCCGGCGGCTGAGACCCAACACCACACTCATCTTTATTTCATTTTGGGATGTTTTTAATTTTGCCTGAGATTATTATTTTTCTCCTCCTCTCTTTCTCACCGTCTGTATGTCTGTGTTTCTCGGAGGATCAGGGTTCACATGAGGCCTGCACTTCAGACACAGTTCACCATTTCAGTCCGTTCACAAGATTTCAGTCTGATTCGGTACTGATTCGTTTGTATGCGAAGGCAATCAGGTTCAGCGCGTCAGTTTTATCTCCAGGATAAAATACCTCAAAACTACATCATAAACTCTCCTCGCTCACTACACTGCTATTTTAAAGTCATTTGGAAACATTTTTAAAATAAAATAAAATATTAAAAAATACAATAAATACAATAGAAATATATGATAATATTTCTAAGAATTTTTTTAATTATATAATTACATTTCTACTCCAGTTTGTTGTTGAAATATAAACATTGAATCAGTGGCTGTCATAACTTGTTTTCATGACTCAAACGCAGCTACATTAAATACTGAATCACAGGTTCAGTAAAAATATAATTATTATGGAATATAGTGCATGTATTTATCAGAATGCAATGTTATTTTAGTGGTAAACGTAATGTTATGCGATCTCAAGCTGTTTTATCGATGTCATTCTGTTTGATTCACTGATTGATTCCATGATTCCTGATTGATTTCAGTGAGTTGTTCTGATTCTGATGTTCATGTTGATTTGCTGCTGTAACGTATCTGAAGGAACAAAGCACAAACATTACTGTGATTACTGGATGTGAGGAGCTACAAATAACATTTCATGAAGTTTAGCTCAGACATCAGCTGAGAACAGCAGAGCAATTCTTGCAATTTAAGAAATGATATTAGTTCATCAAATTGAGAATCAATTCAAATGGATACTGTGAACCCAGCTGTAGTTCACACACCTCACACACACACACGTGTGTTTATTCTCTCTAATGACTGATGTGTCTTCATTCATCATAATAGTTCTCATATCTGCACATTATTGTCTTTATACAGCAGCAATAACAGGCAGGTGTATTACATGTAAAACACATTAGAGTTCAGAATTCAGTTCAGACTTAAGACTTAATGAACACTGCGCACTGCCTGATCATTTATAAACTGACTGCATGTGAAACATTATTCCAGAGTAAACCTTTGAAACAGTAGCACACTGTACCGTCACATGATATCATGATCTCAGCCCTGGTTATTATAGTAAAAAAAAATAAATAAAAATAAAATAAAATAAATAAATAAATAATAAAACAAAAAAAACCGAAATAATAATAATTAAACAAATAATAAAAGTTAAATAAATAAAAAGTTAATAAAAACATAAATTTAAAAAATGACAAAAAAACAATAAAAATGACAAAAACACAACCTAATTACTAAAAGTTTACCTAAAATGAACACAAAAACAGAAAATATAAAAATAAAAACTAATTCAAAATATTAATAAAGACTGTAATAGTATCCCAATGATACTAAAACACTGGTGTAAAATAATAAAAACACTAATGCAACTAATATTTAAAATTCATTGTTATTAAAGAAAAAAATTAAACTAAATAAATAAAAAAAGGGAAAACAATAATACTATCATAATGATACTAAAATAACATTATCCAGCCTGATCAGCTTGAAAAAAACAAAACAAAACTAACCATAAACATAAAAACATAAAATAAAATAAAAAAGTTAAAAACTAAAACAAAAATCAACACGAAAACAGAAAATATAAAAATAAAAACTAATTCAAAATATTAAAAAAGACTTTAACAGGATCTCAATGATACTAAAATAACATATTCAGCCTGATCTCATGGCAATTCGTACAAATTTTACAAGGTGGCTCATTAAAATTAATTACATTTTGGCAAATAAAAATATAGAAAAACACAACTTTGTATAAAGTATTTGCATTTTTGACCAAATCATTGCATCTTTGCTAAATAGAAATTCAGAAGTCACTTGAATTAAAATAAAGTTTAACTGAAAAAAAAGTATTTTATTACAGCTAGTGAATTAACATTTTTATTTAGTTTAATTTGATGTGCAAAAACCCCTGAAATAAAAAACAAACATAAACAAAAACATTAATAAAGAATGACAAAAAACACAACACAATTACTAAAAGTTTACCTAAAATAAACATTAAGACAGAAAATATAAAAATAAAAACCAATTCAAAATATTAATAAAGACTGTAACAGTATCACAATGATACTAAAACACTGGTGTAAAAAAAACAAAAACACTAATGCAACTAATATTTAAAATTCATTGTTATTAAAGAAAAAAAATAAAACTAACTAAATAAAAAAAGGAAAAAAAACTATAACAGTATCATAACGATACTAAAATAACATATCCAGCCTGATCTCACTGCATTTCATACAAATTTTGTGAGGTATTTAATTCAGTTGAATCAAATTCAATTTTAAAATTGATTAATATCCGAGTTCCCCAATCTGTATGAATTTGTACGAATGACCTCCCCGTAACCCCGCCCCTAAACCTGCCCGTCACTGGGGTCCAGACAAATCGTACATAATCATATGAGTGAGGTCGTACGAATTCGTACAAAGTAGCCACCTCGTAAAATACGAACGCATTGGTTGTGAGATAGCGCTGACATATCGGAGTGGAATCCAGTCAATGTTCTTATCATTTAAAAGCAATTTTGCATTTTTGATTAAAATTGGAAAAAATCTTATCAGCAGCCTGATGAAATAATGAATGAAAACAGACGTGTAGCTGTATTTCCGGGTTTGTTGGTCACACTGTACGGTCAAATCAAACACACTGCAGTGCAGATTCTAAACAGAAAACTGAATATTGTAGCACAGCACAGACCACAGACAGACAGACGAGTCCCGCCGCATTATTGCACAGATATTCCCTGCGTCTCTGAGGACGGACTATAACGCAGAGCGGCCCCCAGCTCTTCCGGCCCTCCAGATCTCTGTTTACTCATTTGTTTTTAACTCCCTTGTTCGTAGACCTTCTGGAAGTTCTCTAATTAGCGTAAGGCTTTAATCGTTCCCTCTGGATCTACAGCCTTTAAATAATGTTCCCGGAACAAACCCACAAAACCTCTGCGTTACTCACAATACGGCGGCCCGTGAACTACTGAACCAACACTCAGACATAAGCAGGATCTCTCATCTACATTCATGGAACAGCACACGCTTTCTGTGTTCTGGATTTCAATGTCAGTCTGAACACTTGCAGCGAATGAATGAAGTTTTCCAGTGAGATGAAACACACACTCACCGCTTTAATGATGTTGTTTAACAGCGCCGCTGACGTCTCTCTTCTGCCCTCAACGCCGAACACCATAATCTGAGATTACACAGCAGCGCGTGTTCACACAGATTACACCGACACGCTGTATTTCTACAGATTTCAACCAATAACTCAATCACTAAACCAGGCCACAGAAACAAGCCAAACATTCATTCTTCTGCTGTAAAACACAAATACTGATTTATCTCACATGTACAATCACAGAACAATCCCAACATGTGAACATCTCTACACACACTAAATCTGCTGCAGTCAACCTGATTACGGTCAATGAAATAAAAAAAAAAATTATATATATATATATATAATAAACATTTTATTTTAGCTAGTTGACCATGCAGCATTTAGTTTTACTAAAATAATACTAAAATAACATATATACATATAATAATGAAATATTTAGTTCACTCTGCAGGTATTGATAATTGCATTAAATGTATGCTGTGTGATGGCGCGCTGTTCTCAAAATATGTGTCTGCAGATATTTCAAGTACATTATTTTGCTAAAGTAAAATGATTAGGCTTGAATTATTATTATTATTATTTTTTTAAATATCTAAAACATTTCTAAAATACACAGAGCCAGTAAAAAATATTTTTGTGCATGTGTGTCAGTGTTATTTTAGAATAATGTTTTAATTATTCATTTTTATTTGGTATTTGTTTTTATTTTCATTTTAGTTAAATTTTAAGTAAACTGTTTGCATGTTTTGTGAATTTAATTGTATTTTTTTGTACAATTTTGTACAAATATCTGATGAAATAACGAATGAGAAAAAGATGCTTTTACATCTGTAATTCCAGATTTTTTAAAAATGAGTTTTTGCCGTTTTTTATTAATTTAATTTCAATTTCGGTTAGAAAAAAAACAAAACGAAAATGAGCTGAAATAAAATTTAGAAGTGTATTTGTTTTATTTGTTATATATTTAAATTTAATTTAATTTTAGCTAACATTTATTTTATTTATATTTTAATTTTATTTTATTTCTAACATTTATTTGTTTTATATTTTAATCTTATTTCATGTTAATTACCATTCATTTTATTTGTTCATTTGTTTTGTATTTTAATTTAATTTATTTCGAGTGTCAAAAATGCATTTTTATGTTTTAATTTACTTGTCATAACCGCGCTGTGCATCATAAGCGTCGTAATGTATTTTCACGAGGCTCGTGCGAGTCGCTGGTGAAAGGTTAGGCTGTTGTAGCCCTGTCATGATGCCGTCCAGGCTGTCAGGCGCTGAAGCTCCACGAACACGCGTGTGCTCCTCAGGGACGCGGCGCGTGTGAGCGAGACGCAGCAGAACATATGGGGATCCGTCACAACAGCAGCGGCTCTGACATCAGCACTTACGGACGCGGCTAAACACCTCAACGACAAACCAACATCAACACACGCCGGCGCAAACAACACCGATAAGAGCCGGAGTTTCCACAGGAGTCTGAGAGACTACGATGGGGAACCTCAAAGTTTAAATGCATCGACTCAGAGCACAAATTCAAGAACTGAAACACATTTTCAGTCCAAAATGAATAGAGTAAAAAAAGTCTTTGCTTTGTAGCTGAACTTTAAAGTGAACTCAAACCTATTTCAATGGAGAATCATTTCTAATACAAGATTGGTTTTGGAAACCAGCACTGAAACGAATGCAACTACATATTTTCCAGTTTATGGAACCTTTTGAGTCACAAATACTATGTGAATTTCTTGAAAAGCCATGTTAGATCAACAGAATCCACAAATGTTTGCCCAACTAGTTAAACACAGTCGTCTGAACAGAATGATTTTGTCATTATTGGGTTTTTGTATTCATGTTGTCTTGAGGTTCTTGAGGTTTGTGTGTCAGGTGTTGAGCTCTAGATGTACAACCATTCAAAACTACATCTCAGATTCCTCAGCTTCACCTTCAGAAGCAAAGATAGCATGAGTTAACCTTATGTTTTATGTATGGCTGCCAAAAAAATTGCATTTAGTGAATCTTATCTTTTTATCTGTCTTATCTTATCTATTTGTTTATATATATAACAAATAAAACAAAAATTGCATTTAGTGAACAAAAGTATTATTAGACAGTAATTCTAATTATTAAGGCAATACACTCTTCAAAATAAAGGCTCCAAAGGGCTGTTTTTGCAGTGATGCCATAGAAGAACCATTTTTGGTTCCCCAAAGAACCTTTCCTAGGTTTCTAAAAAAAACACTTTGAAGAACATTTTAAAAATCTAAAGAACCTTTTTCAACTATAAAGAACCTTTTCTGCATTCGAAAGGTTCCATGGATGTTCAAGGTTCTTCATAAAACCATTAATGGCAATAAAGAACCTTTATTTTGTAAGTGTAGTTGAGAACGCATCATTTTGCTTTGAATGTTTAACTTCTCTCAATAATTCCTTTCTCAGTCTATTAATTTGGCACAACAAGACACTTAATAAAAGCAATGAATGTAATGAATTTAGAGATGAATTAACTAATCAAACAACTAATAAAACACCATAATGAATATAATTGAGCCCAAAATAACATCAATATATCAGACCTCCCAACAACACACATTAAATGAAAGTTTCTGTCACACTTGTTCAAAATGAACCACACAAACCGTCTATAATGGAGATAAATGGAAAGACAGACAAACTGGTTGACATTAGGCCATTTTGAGCCTGGTTAGTATAACTTTAAATGTAGTTTATCTAATAAACCGGCCATTGTGAATTACGACTATTGTTGGCTCTTTGACATAATTGTTTTGTTCCTATCTGAACGTCGCTTTGGATAAAAGTGTCTGCGACGGCATAAGTATAACGTATCTTTGGCCAATTAACAGAAACATTAGCAGGTTTACCAATAATCAATACATTTCCTTACATTTTTTTTTTCAAACTAACTATTCAAAAGAACAGCATTTATTTGAAACTGAAATCTTTTGAAATATTATAAAATGTATTTACTGTCACTTTTCATTAATTTAATGTGTCCTTGATGAATAAAAATATAAAGCAGCACTACTTTTATATATATATATATATATATATATATATATTTCATCAATCTTCCTGCCATTCATTTCTATTAATAATATACACTTTTGAAAAATATGTGCTAAATAAAAAAAATTATATATATATAAATATAAACACAACTTTATATAATCTTTGCTAAATAAAAGTGTAAAGTGTTGTAACTACATATTTGATTAATTTAATGCATCTTTGCCAAATAAAAAAATAATTTTTTGTAAAATTGTACAAAATATTTACATATTTGATTAATTTAATGCATCTTTGAATCTTTGA
This sequence comes from Labeo catla, assembly GCA_012976165.1. NCBI lineage: Eukaryota > Metazoa > Chordata > Actinopteri > Cypriniformes > Cyprinidae > Labeo > Labeo catla. The sequence goes on along the minus strand of VONZ01000429.1, from coordinate 88,906 downwards.
ATAAAATATAAAAAAAAAAAACTTTTGTGAAATTGTATAAAATATTTACATATTTGATCAATTTAATGCATCTTTGATTAATAAAATATAAAAACAGAAATTTTTGTAAAATTGTATAAAATATGTACATATTTGATCAATTCAGTGCATCTTTTGCTAAATAAAAATATTATGTATCACAACTTGTAAAATTGTGTAAAATATTAGCATAAATCACACCTTTGGTAAACACTTTCGTCAATCTTCCAGCCATTATTTTCTATTAAATATATCCACTTTTGATCAATTTAATCCACCTTTGCTAAATAAAAATATGCAGCACAACTTTTTTTGTGTGTAAACTATTTACATAATTTATACATTAAGTAGACACTTTCATCAGTTTTGCTGCTATTCATTTCTACTAATTACATCCACATTATACCATGATGCTAAACTGAATTCGAGCATTTTACCGTGTTAAAGTAAAGAAACCTGCTGATTATCCTCCAGATCAGTGCAGAAAAGAGAAATGAAACGGCTGATTAAATGACAGAAATGAAACACAAAAGCGGTCTCCTGACACACAAAGTGTCCGTGCGGAAGTAGAACGCTTGAGACGCGTCACAATGCGAGGCGTGAGACGGTCCGGCGTGTTTCTGTCTCTCTGGGTGAATTTGGACGCAGTTAAAGGAGCCTGATGCCTCCTTCAGTCTAATTAAGAACAACCCAAGCTGAGCATCTATATTATTCAACACTTCAGGCTGCTGTCGGCCGTCCAAGAACAGCCACCAAAGACCTCAAAACACACACACACACACACACACACGCGGCCGCTGCAGCCAGAGCTTCATGCCCAAACACTCACACAAACTTCAGGCCGTAAGACATGGAATCCGTCTCGCATTTATTATTCCGACAAGGGCTCCATTTTAATCAGGGGCCGCAGCGAGGCCCGGGGAACGGAGGCGCTTCAAAGACGGAGGAGGAGGAGGAAGAGGAAGAGGAAGAGAGACGGGGTGAAGGGAGGATGCTGAGGAAGAAGATGGAGATACGAGTCTGTCCTAACGCTGGAAGAAAAGACGAGACTCTCCTGGGAAAATCATATCTAGAAATATATATGATTCACATGCAGTGAGGAGAATATTTTACAGTCAACATCAAACAACATTGTTTATAAACATATCGAGAGCAAAACAAGTGAAATGTGAGTGTTTTCTTATGCAAAACTGCGATCGGACAAAAATTGTGCAGACAATATGAATATTATGTCTATTTTCTGGAAAATGAAAACCTGTACATTTTTTTTGCTACCAGTTGAAAGATTGGAATAATTTAGAGTTTTTCATTTTTAAAAGAAGTCTCTTCTGCTCACCAAGGCTGCATTTATTTGATCAAAAATACAGTAAAAATTGTAAAATATTATTATTATTATTAAAATAAATATTATTCAATTTAAAACAGCTGTTTTCTATGTGAATATCTGTGCAGCTGAATTTTCAGCATCATTACTCCAGTCTTCAGTGTCACATGATCCTTCAGAAATCATTCTAATATGCTGATTTGCTGCTCAACAAACATTTATGATGATTAGCAATGTTGAAAACAGTTGTGCAGCACAATATCTATGACGGAAACGTCTTGCATTTTATTTTTCAGGATTCACAGATGAATAGAAAGTTCAAAAGAACAGCATTTCTTTGAAATATAAATCTTTTTTCACATTATAAATGTCTTTACTGTCACTTTTGATCCATTTAATGAGTCCTTGAAGAATACAAATATGAACATCACTGCTCAAATATGTTTCCTGAACAGCAAATCAGCATATTAGAATGATTTCTGAAGGATCATGTGACACCGAAGACTGGAGTAATGATGCTGAAAATTCACATTTGATCACAGAAACAAATTACATTTTATTAGATATTCACATAGAGAACAACTATTGTAAATTGTAATAATATTTCACAATTTTTACTGTTTTTTTTTTTTGTTTTTTTTTACAATTTTTAATGTCACATATTTAAAGTAAGAGTAAAATGTAAGTGTTTTCTTATGCAAACCTTGTCATATTTTCAGTATATACTGGACAAAAATGTGTAGAATGTGTAGACAATATTAGTCATGAATAATTTTGTCTATTTTATGGAAAGAGAAAAACTCTACATGTTAAATGCACATACTAGTGGTGGAATAATTACTTTTTTAAAATGTTCTGTTCACCAAGGCTGCATGTATTTGATCAAAAACACAGTAAAAATTAAAAAAATATTATCAGAATTTAAAATTGCTGTTTTCTGTGTGAATATATTGTAAATGTAATTGATTGCTGTGATCAAAGCTGAATTTTCAGCACCACAATCATAAATGTTTGTTGAGCAGCAAATCAGCATATTAGAATGATTTCTGAAGGATCATGTGACACTGAAGACTGAAGTAATGACGCTGAAAATTCAGCTGCGCATCACAGAAATCAATTATAGTTTAACAGATATTCACATAGAAAACAGCTACTTTAAATTGTAATAATATTTCACAATTTTTACTGTATTTTTGATCACGGTGAGCAGAAGACAGACTTTTAACCGGTAGTGTTTATCGGGAATAAGATGCACTACTATGTCATGGATGATCACAGAACTACAGACACAAAATCCGACCTCATGATGTCTTTAAAATACAAAATGAAATGAAAGTGGGTGTTTTTCTTCCTTTTCGACCCGAATGGCCTTTAATATCCCCTAAAAAGGAAAAATGTGCCAGTACGAGCAGACGTCCACCTTCGCCGAACAAAACTGGACGAGTCGGCGTGGATTCGGGCCGCCAATTCCATCTGAAACGACACAATGTCAACAATGTCCTCTTTTCTTGTGTTCCCTTTTACTCATCCTTCTTTCAAATTATAATTTGATTCGGGTGGTACAAGGGCTTTGATATTAAAATTTTTAATAAAAGCCCTGATACTCGTGTACGTCGGCAGGATTTGGGGCCGATTTTCATCCTTCTATTTGTCATTATTATTATACTTCTTTTTTTGTCCAGAGGCACTGCCTACACAGATCATTATTTCAGAAAAAAAGACTATTGCCTTTTTCCCCCTCACCCTCTCTCCAATAAATTCAATGTGTGTCTAAATTAATGCATTACAAGCCATGGGAGAGATATTAAAAAAATGATAAAAACTAATCCTTGATGTTGAGCCGGTGCGGCGCTCTGACCCTGAGCGCGCCGGTGTTATAGTGCCGAACATCGCTCGGATTACTCCGTAATATTTCATTACACGCACAAAATCCACAGTCATATATCAGCGCAGGTGTGTCGTTATTAATCACAGAGGACCGCTGGAGCACTACGACTGCAAACAAGGGCGACACGCCAACCTGCGCCGCACGCGTTTAAACACCTACGGATCGCGCAAACGCGAGGTGAGGATGGAGATGCACAGACACGATCAAGTCTGTACTACAATGCAAGAGAAAAGAGCAGGTTCTCCTGGGAAGATCACATCTGGAAATCACACTCAGTGGACAGAATATTTTAAAGTCAACATCAAACAACTCATGTGCAACACATTGATTACAGTTATGTCACATATTTAAGGTAAAACAGGAGTAAAATGTGGGTGTTTTCTTATGCAAAACTTGACATTTTCTGTATACACTGGACAAAAATGTGTAGACAATATTAGTCATGAATAATTTCGTCTATTTTATGAAAAGAGAAAAACTGCACACACTAAATGCACATACTAACGGTGGAATAATTACTTTTTTTTAATGTTTTTGTCTCTTCTGCTCACCAAGGCTGCATGTATTTAATCAAAAATACAGTAAAAAATTGCAAAATATTATTAGAATTTTTCTGTGTGAACATATTGTAAAATGTAATTGATAAAATCTGTATTTTCAGCATCATTACTCCAGTCTTAAGTGTCACATGATTCTTCAGAAATCATTCTAATATGCTGATTTGTTGCTTATTTATTATTATATTGCATGCATACACATTTATGTGGACAATATGAGTCATGAATAATTTTGTCTATTTTCCGGGAAGAGAAAGAAACATTTTAAAAACGTGTACATTTTAAATTTATGCACTACCAGTCAAAAGTATGGAAAAAATTAAGGTTTTTATTGTTTTTGAAAGAAGTGTCTTTTGCTTACCAAAGCTGCATTTATTTAATCAAAAACACAGTAAAAATTGTAAAACATTATTCCAAATTAAAACAGCTGGTTTCTAAGTGAATATCTGTTAAACTGTAATTTATTTCTGTGATGCGCAGCTGAATTTTCAGCATCATTACTCCAGTCTTCAGTGTCACATGATCCTTCAGAAATCATTCTAATATACTGATTTGTTGCTTCTTTATTATTATATTGCATGCTCACACATTTACAATTTATGCACTCACGTGGACGATATGAGCCATGAATAATTTTGTCTATTTTCCGGGAAGAGAAAGAAACATTTTAAAAACATTTGCACGTTTAAATGCATGCACTAGCAAGTCTGGAAACAGATAACTGAAAGAAGTCTCTTCTGCTCACCAAGGCTGCATTTATTCAAAAATACAGTAAAAAATTATGAAATATTATTCCAACTTAAAACTTTAAATGACAGACATTTTAAAATGTCTGTTAAAATGTAATTTATTTCAGCATCATTACTCAAATCTTCAGTGTCACATGATTGTTCAGAAATCATTTGAATGTGTTGATTCGAGGCTGAATTCTGATCATATTGCATATGGTTTGCACAAATCCAGGCTGATGAAGGGGAATCCGCTCGTCCTTGTGTTGACGGCTCGCTGTTTAACGCAGTTTTGGCGCGTTGTCAAACTTGTGGACAAGGACGCATGTATGCGGTTCAGCGCGTCCCTGCTGATGTGAACTATTTTCCTGCTTGCGAGTGAGTGAATGTGTGTGTGTGAAAACACATTGATGCCAATCCGCCGTATCTCTGCTGATTTGCTAACTAGGGCAGCGACGCAATCTTAATTTAAACTGACCATCAGATCATCTCCATCTCTGCCACCACCTTTCTCTTTCACTTTCACACTCATCACAGCAGCTTCAACAATCATTCAGATTCACAGGATCCCTGTCATTCTAAATACTTACATTTAACACTCTATGACTGTATGTATAACTATAATATAGTTAGCTGTGCCAGGAGTAACTGACACAGATAAAACAACAGATAATTGATATTGGATTGATCTGGATATTTGTGACCCTGGACCACAAAACCAATCATGAGGGTCAATTTGTGGAAACTAAAATTTTATACATCATCTGAAAGTTGAATAAATAAGCTTTCCATTGATGTATGGTTTGTTTGGTCAATATTTGGTCAAGATACAACTACACTGTAAAAAAAGTTGTCTCAACTTAAAATAAACTGTTACCTTGCTAACTTAAAATTTTTTGTTTAGTCAACTAAAATATTGCAGTTGTCACTGAAATTAACATTAAGTAACTTAAAATTTCTCATTTTAAAGCAGCTGAGGTAACAAATTATATTAAGTTGAAACAACATTTTGAAATAATTTTTTTTTAAAGTGTATCTGAAAATCTGGAATCTGAGGGTGCAAAAAAATTCAAAAATTGACAAAATCACCTTTAAATTTGTCCAAACAAAGCCCTTAGCAACGCATATTACTAATCAAAAATTAAGTTTTATATATTTACAGTAGAAAATGTACAAAATATCTTCATGGAACATGATCTTTACTTAATATCCTAATGATTTTTGGCATAAAAGAAAAATGATAAATTATTTTTTGTCACTTAGAGGTAGGGATATTACTGTTAACTAAAACTAAACTATTACAAAAATTGTTAACTGAAATACAGCTGAAATAAAATTTACATATTAGATGAAAAACGTAAAAGTAAACAAAATTGGAAATGTTGCGACTAACTGCAAAGTTCAATTTGCAACATTAAAATGACTGAAAATATACTGGAAAATGGAAATAAATTAAAACTCAAACTGAACTAAAACTAAAACTGAAATAAAAATGAATTAAACCTAATTAGTAATATTTAAAAATAAATAAATAAAAAAAAATGACAAAAGCACTCCACCATATTCTTAAAAATGAAAAGAAAAATGGAAAAATATAAAAATAAAAGCTAATTCTGATATTAGACATCCTAAATCTTTTTCAAAATCTCTTAAAACTTACTTTTTCAGAGTAGCTTTTTTTGCTTTTATTTTATGTTATATTTTTCTTAAATAAGTTTATTTTGTTATATTTTGTATTAATTTTCTATATTTTTGTAAAGAGCTTTGAGACTCCAAAAATAAATAAAAAATGATTATTATTATTATTATATAAATATTTCAACAATAAATAAATAAATAATGTATGCACATATGCATGTGTTAACATACGTTTATCTAACTGAACATGACAATGATTCAAAGAGGACAAACACACCAGGAGTTCTGCTTCTCAAATAAAGCAAAAAACTGCATAAACATCATCTTAATGTTGCTTGGCCCAATCTCAACTTCAGCACAAACTCCACACTTCAAACTCTCAAAACTACAACATCAGTTTCTAAATTCATCATGTGAAAAACACATGAAATAACACATCATTTACATCTGCTCTCCAGAGTTTATAAGTGTTTTCTGATGATTGCTAACCAGTCCTCATCTGGACTGACCAGCGATCATCTGCATCCCCATCTCATCTCTCTCTCGTTTTCACGCTCATCGCACGTTTTTGGACGCATCTATCCACCGCCTTCTTCTTGGTCGGCGGCCAATCGTGGTCTCACCTCACCCCCCGTTTCCTCTTTCTTTCTCCCGGTGGCTTCATTATCACATGCAAAACAGACACAAAGAGTGGAGCAAGCGTCTCAAACGCAGACCTTCACACCAGCGCTCCTCCTGCTGACGGATGAGAGCGAGGAGCTCAGAGAAGCTCCTCCAGTCAAAGCTCTCGTCAGGATAACAGAGGCTCGGCGCTGTAATTGTGCAGTAATGGGAGTCTTTGTCCTCCTTTATACGTCTTGTAACCGCCTTGACAAGACGCCACCTGCTAACGGAGAACGCCTTCGTCTTTTGTTTCTTCACTTCACAGGCGTGTCGGAGCAACCGCCGCTCCTGATAAAACTATTTTGTTCCTGATAAAGCTATTGCTATCCTCCATACTCTACATCCTGTAGATAATCATTTATATTTATAAGAATATTTATCTATTTGTTATGATTTTTTTGGTCAATTAGAGGCAGGGTTATAGCTAAATAAAACTAAAAACATACATTAAAAATCATTTTTACTTGAAAAAACAAACTGAAAAACAATTAAATATTAAAAACGTATTTTATTTCAGCTAGTGTTTAAGGCAGCATTTCACACTTTCATTTATTTCTATAAGATTTAATAAAGTATCTAAAAATAAAAATCATACAAACGTAAAATAAAAACTATATATTTTATGTTTAAAAACAACAAAACTAATAAAAACGACAAAATCACTACATTAAAGCAGAAAATTAAATCTCATTTAAAATATTACCAAACACTGTAATATCTCTATCATATCTCAATGACACTAAAAAACACTGAAACTTTTTGTTAGCTGAAAACTGAAATAAAACACAAATATTTAATGAAAAACTGAAATTAGTTTAAGTTAAATAAAAAACTGAAAAAACAATTACATATTAAAAACTTTAACTTACTTTATTTCGTCTAGTTTTTTTTAGCATTTCACATTTTCATTTATTTTAATTACATTTGATAAAGTATCTGAAACTTAAAATTAGTTAAACTATATAGACGTTTAAAAACAACAAAATAAAAAAATGACAAAAACATCAAAATCACTACATTAAAGCAGAAAATTAAATCTCATTTAAAATATAAACAAAAACTGTAATATCTTCATCACATCTCAGTGACACTAGAAAAAAAACACTGAAACTTTTTTGTTCACTGAAAGCTGAGATAAAATACAAATATTTAATGAAAAACTGAAATTAGTTTAAGTTAATACCAAAAATAAACTGAAAAAAAAAAGCACAGAAAATAGCTGAAAATAAACTGGAAAATGAGAATAAATAACTAAAAATGACCTAAAGTATAATATATATATATAAGACTATGAAACTGACAAAGATACATCACCATATTTCTAAAAAAAACTTAAACTACTAATAAAATAATACTAAAATAACACTGATTAGAGGAACTGCTACTTTGACCACACATCATTTGTTGCCAAGTAAATTAAAATGTAAAATGCAAAAAGCAAAAATAAATAAACAAATAAATATTGTTCTGCATGATAATGCCAACAAACAAATCGATTCACTGAAGTGGACAGTTTGAAACGATTCACTGAAATGAATCAAACTTTCCAACTCTACTGCTGTAATTGGCACTAAAGTTAAAATCTGGACAAGCTTAATAGCCAAAAAGCATTAAAAAAAAGCTGTGCAATATTCACAATGCAAATGCACTGCAGTATTTTATAGTCGTCAAAATCATGATGAATGTATTAAGAGTATATCAGCCCAAGAGAATCAAGATCAGCTTCACAGTGTTTTCAGCAGTGACTGTACATCTGCTGATTCAGAAACAGTGTTGATGTTCCAGCATCAAGACAATTTTCCATCCAGTAGTTCAGTGAGAAACAACACGCCTGTATTCACACAGCAGCTCCAGATCATCGTCACACACGATTCACACGATCAGAATGAAATTCAGAAGTCATATCAACAGACTGGCTCAAAACAGATTCAGAGTCACAGTAAAAATGTTTACATTAAATATTTATTTAAATTTAACACAGCCAAATTCTGAGAACTGAAAAAGAAATTAAGCATCTATTTTACAATTTTAAATCAATTAAATTAAATCAGGTTGTGATCAAATGTTCAAAAATTCTTCTGAATGATCTGAAATGTTCTAGCAATCCTATGTAATAAAAATGATTGAGTGTATAACTTTATTCTATGAAGTACAAGAAAGTTTCAGTAATATTTCAGTCAGGGTTATTATAGTTAACTAAAACAAACTACAATTAAAACCATTAAAATTATTGTTACTTGAATATAAATAAAAATTAAATTATTAAATATTAAACCTTAACTTAAAAATATTCCAAAACTTAGTTTAATTTTATGTTCTAAAATAACACTAAAATAAAATGTAATATGTCACAAAATAAAACCAAATCTTCAATAAAATTTTTTTTTATTAATTAGGGTTAGGGTTAATTCATTGTAAAAAATTAATTAATAAAAACGACACTAAAAAGAACATTTTAAAAAATGAAATAAAAAAAAAACAAAACTCATAATGGTATCTCGGTGCTGGTCACCCTGATTTGAGTGAAATGATGATTTCCGTTAGTAAATGTCACACTGTTGTTTAACTATTATCATCTAACGCATTCAACATCAGCTTCCAAAACACGGCAGCATCTGATGCACACTTCATTTAGTAGGCTACAAGTGCAGCTGGGAATATTTCCAAACTGATTCCCATTTAGACATTATCATCTATTTGCATCTCCTCCCTCTTTGTCTGGAAGATGTAAAACGTAAAGCCTGAGCCAGCAAACGGGCAACAGAAAGGATCATCCGTTACGTGACCTGCGCTGTGACTTTTGACACTGTGGTGAGGTGAGAACACACACACACACACACACACACACACACACTCGTGCACAACACAGCACCGCTCGCCACAGCTGTGTTCAAAATAATCTGACTGCTGCATGCTGGGAAATTTGGCAGAAAGATCCAGAGCAGAAGAGCAGAGGAGCTGCATTACACCACTACTGATGTGTACAGAATAAGAAATCCCTTATTCAAACACCACACAGCATCACTAACCATATACACTCAACTAAACTTAGATTAGAAACAAGTTTCAGTCAGCAGTAAACTTTGCACAAAAGAAAAAAAGAAATGGCAAGTAACACTGAATTTGAAACACTGAAATAGTTTTCTTGTAAAACATAATACAGTAATCTGTTTATTTACAACATTCAGATTAAATTAATTAGATGATATTTGGCCTTTTTGAGATGATCTGCATTAGTCAATAACTGTGAACAAAAACTGTTCATGCACACTGTAAAATGTGACTTTCTGAAGTTGTAAATAAAATAAAGATTATAAGAAAATACAACAGTTGAAATTTTTGGACAATTTCACTCAAAAACTGCTAGTACATTACAAAGAAATGGCACATAACACATTGAATTAAATGTGAAATTTTGAAAGAAAAATTAAATAGCATTTTTTTTTTGTTTTTACCACAATTTACAATTGTGAAAATCATTTATTTACAGTGTACAGTCTTTTTCCTTTAAAATTACACATTTAATTAAATGTCACTTGCCATTTCTCGATAAGTATGCAAAATTGATGTAAAATTTACAAAGTAATTTCTGAGTGAATTTTTTTTCCCAGCATACAAAATCAGGTGATAACAGGTGTATTCTTTAAACTAATAAATCTGTTGATGTCTCTATTTAAATTATTAATTATTGCTGCACAGAAAATGATACACTTCACAAAACAACACAAATTTCATAACAGTATTTCCCACAAATGCTCCTTTTGCCATCAGTTTGAAGAAATTAGTTATTCATTTGTTTTGAGACTGTTTATTCAAAGTATTTTGGAATGAAAAAAGTTTAAAAGTAATTTATCTTCAAAGACCACAAAAATTGTGTTTTTGGTGACTCTATGAAATTAGACCCTCCATATTTTAAGTTTAAAACTAATTCTCGCCCAATTTTAAATTCAAAAACGTAATTTTCAAATGAAATTCCTTGTTTCACATTATACTTAATATTTAAACTCTTTAACGAAATCTAAAAATTCACTTATATAAGACACTTTTTAGGGTCTAATACATATAGCTACAAAAAAATAAAAAATAAAAAAATGTGAAAATAGGGCACAATGTACTGTATTAACTTTTTTAATTTATTTTTTACAGTTGCCAGTATTTTGAATTTAGCGCTGCACTGTGTTGTGTTTTAGAGTTTTACTTTAAAATTAAAGTAAAAAAAATATTTAAAAAAAATATTGTAAAATTTTTGTAATATTTTATTCTTATAATAAATCACTTAAAATCAATTATTTTATTTTATTTCAAATACATATCAGTCGCTCTGCTCGACATATATCAACACCGGCCACTGCAAAGCCCCTAGCGGTCGCAACTAACTAATTCCACAGAAATCAAATATATTCCCTCAAATATTGCCACAAGATCCTGGTTTGGACGAGCGCCTGTGAAGAAAGGCGACCTGGAGCTCGACACGGCCGAGTCTGATTAAAGCCAGACCTTCTGCTGGACGAGACTCAGAGCGGGCCGGGCTCTCTCCGCACGGGGCAGCAGCTGGCCGAGGCCCGTCCTGGCGCTCTCCGGAAGGTCTGATGTCGAGCCCAGCGCTTTCGTCTCGCTCCGCGAGCGCCTGGGGAGATCCAATCCACCTCTGTGAAAAACACCACGCATCTGTTCAGCCAGGCAGCCGGTGGGCGGGCCGGCGTAATTGGCGCCACCCGAACGGGTCGTCGGCGCGGAATTGAGCGTCACATCGCTTCTGCCGTAAAGGTCGTGTTAGTGGAGACGCCAGCAGAGGTGAGGTGAGGAGACCTGGAGCCGTTCCTGGATAGACAGATAGCGGCTCGGCGTCTGTTTTTCTTGTTCCGCTCGCTTCGTCATCCGTCAAGCTGAATGAGGTTTGATGAATAAAGCGGTCGCTGAGAAAGACCTTGGGCAGGCGTCGCTTCACGAGCCGTTGTAAACGCAGCCATCGTTATTCATTTCTGTATTTTTAACTCAAACTCACATCTTTAAAAAATGTTTCAGCGAGAGCGGCTGAGAACGTGGCCATTTATATTACTTGTCTTGTTCTTATTTATTGATGAACTGGATGTGCGATAAATAATGTAATGAACACAAGGAATCACAGTTACGCTTGTTACTCTGGGCCTTCGCCGCAGCTGAAGTGATGTAGAGGCAAATCTCACAGGTATATATATTTAAAACGTCTGCGCGATCAAATCATCTGAACTGACGCTAACGCTGAGTACTAACCGGCCGTGACAACATAAGAGAACAAAACTCTTCTGAACGCTTATGCGTCTCAAATCAATCAGGCAAAACTTCAACATCTCCACCTATTTTCATCACCACTTCATACAGTCTGAAGCAAAGCATGCTGGGAACTTGAAATCTGCTTTCAATACAGTTCACACAATTAAATTAGGCTGTGATAAAATGGTTACGAATTGTGCTGAATTAGCTCATTTTAATTAGACTGCAGTCTGAAGAAACTATTATCTATTTGTTTTTGGACTGTGTTTTACTGCAAAGTATTTTGAGTTGATTTTCAAATTGTATTTTAAAAAATACACATTTAAACTTCTCTATAAGCCCAAAAATTGTGCTCTTTCCCTTTTTTTAAATTAATTTATTACTCATTTCATTCAAATATGTGACCCTGAACCACAAAACCAGTCATAAGGGTCCATTTTTATTTTATTTTATTTATGTATGTATTTATTTATTCATTTATTTATTTAAATTGAGATGTAAACATCATCTGAAAGCTGAATAAATAAGCTTTCAATTCATGTATGGTTTGTTAGAACAGGACACATTTAAAAATCTGCAATCTGAGGGTACAAAAAAATCAAAATATTGAGAAAATCACCTTTAAATTTGACCAAACAAAGTTCTTAGCAATGCATATTACTAGTTTTGATATATTTACGGTAGGAAACTTACAAAATATCTTCATGGAACATGATCTTTACTTAATATCCTAATCATTTTTGGCAAAAAAAAATTTTGACCCATATAATTATTGTTGGCTATTGCTACAAATATATCCGTGCTACTTAGAGTCACAAATGTGCATTTTTAAAAAATAAATAAATAAATAAATAAAAATAAATTAAATGAAAATAATGATTTTCATTTTCAAGAAAACTATTGATGTATATTGAAATTGTTTAAGGAAATCTAAAAATTCAATTTGTCATTTTTTATAGTAAGCTACCATAATATGCTTTATTTTAACATTATGTAACTCTTTGTTTGTTTTATCTTTGTATTTGTAAATGTTGTTTTATCTTGCATAATAATTATTGTTATTTTTTTTCTAAAAAATATTTATTGTACAAATTTTGTAGTAAATTATTCTTATAATAAATGACTTAAAAATCAATAGAAATAACAGAAATTGTAATAACTGGTTCAGTTTGAGTTCTGCTTCATATAATTAATTTCAATAATAATCGAATAAAATTAACTTATTTCAAATAATCAATCAATCAATCAGAATGTATTTTTATGCAATAAAACACAATTTGGTTTTATAGTAGTTTAACTGTAGCTTCAAACACATTCAAAGCAGCTGTTTTGTCAGAACCTGCAAAGACTAAAACCAATGACAAAACATTTAGTTTGAACTATTTATACGGCATCACACACATGATTGGCTCCGCCCACAGTCAGCTCTCATTGGTCCATAATCCTGCTCCCCGTCACTATATATAGAGCACAAGCGTGTCAGTGAATCGCTGCATATGACGTCATTGAGTCTCACAACACTCCCACAATATTAGTAAATATTTTTATTTAAAAATTGCATAAATTTTGTTATATTTTATTCTTACAATAAGTGGCTTGAAATACTAGTTTTATTTTAAGAAAAATATATATTCAGTGATTTATGACAGAGTTTAAGTGCAAAGTCTTGTATTTGAAATAAACAGTAAAATACAGCTGAAAAAGTGTGCGGCGGTGACTGCTGCGCTCTATGACACATTAGTCACCGGCTTTCAGTGTGGACAGATGAATTACTTGTCGCAGGAATCTAGTCGTGTCGCGCCTGGTTAGGACACGGTTTAAGTGAGACAAATCCACTGCCGCGTCAATATGAAAACCACAGCGCAGGGCTTCCCCAATAATTCACTTTAATTGCAGCCTTCATTCAACTGAGAGCTGTTTATTTACTGTATTCATTAACCTCAAGACACTGTCAATCAGCTGACACATCATCATTAGTCAATAACTCCAAAACCACAAAGCACACCACTGTCGTCCTTTGAGATCTTTAAAAATCAATTTCCAACAAAACAGCAAAGTCATTAACGAATCACTGTTTTTCAATGAACGCATACACACATATGCATATGCAAAACCACACCGCATGACATCTTCAGCATACATATGATCATCACAACCTGCAATCTAACAACACTCAGATTCCATCACCCGTCAATCAGAGCGACAAAACAGCAGGAACTGCAGAGTAAAAGGGCAAAAATAAAGCCTTCTGATAGACTACTGTGAAAAACATTAAGCACTGCTCTTTAATAGCAACACAATATCCTCTTATCATATCAATCATTAAAGATGAGACATTAAATTCAGAAATAAAGGCACCACTCAGGCTGGAGTCAGTAATACGATTGCTTTTATCATTAATATGATGGATTACACAAGTACGCGGGTGGGGTTTGAACGGGAGGGTGAGAAGAACCTCCTGCTGCTGCAACTTTTTTTTTTTGAATACAGCTTTGTAAATTGGATCCATTTATTAGGAGCGGATAAGACAGCATTCATTTCACAACGCTCTAACACGCCGTTCCGCTGAGCACACTTATGACATGTGATGGGCCCTGAAAACCAGCCTAAAATACGTGCAATTTTATATGCACAAGTTGCACTGTGGGAACAAACATCAAGAGATGGGCTTGAGAGCAAACCGCTGTAGATCTCAGCCTCTCGACGTGCGCTGCCATAAAAATGTAGGCTAAAGTAAAATATGCTTTAATAATCGCTCCACTTTTAAAGCACGAGGTATGGATCGTTGATGCCTAAAAGTGAGTCATATTAAAAAATTAGATTATCCTGAACAAATGTGGAGAGGAGAATAAAGACATTAATAAAGCAGACCCGAGCGAGCATAAAAGATTCGAGCCATATTTCGACTGTGATACATGACTGCGATTTACTGTTGGGTCATTATGACATGATCACACTTACAGAGGGAGGTAATGGGATCATCAATAAGATCCTGCGTGCCTTATAAAAAAAAAAAACTGCCCACACCTAATAAACTGCACTCGCCCAACCCCAAAACTCGCCTTATTTCCTTATTTATGTGTGTGTGATTTAAGCAGCTGATTGTGAATTTGATTCCTCAGTGAATAACAGTTTGGAAGACGTGATGGTTTGAAGAAAAAGTGATGACGAACCGTACCATAAACGGGAAAGCGTAGCCTTTTTGTGATAAAAATGCTTTTAAGTCTCCAGACAGCTGCAAGTTGTCAGAACGACTCATTTTTGTTCACATCCGATGATGAAACGTCATCACAAAATGTTTTATTTCAAAAAAGCTGTTTTGCTGTCACATTAATGCTGTTCTTTCAAGCCTGATGTTGTTATCAGTAGCATGATTCTGTCGTTTCTTTAAAGCATGATGCATAAATGAGAAAAAAAAAAATCACATTTTTGGTATTCTTCACATCGGGCCATTGCAAGGCCAGCATGAAGTGAGGAGATGAGGGTCAGCGTCTCATAGCAATATGGGTGTTACTGCTCACATAGATGCATGTTTATTAAAGAACACTGTGCTGAAAACAGACATAATTCTGCATGATTATAATGAGAGAAATTATATTTTAACTGAAGTAGCATTTCCAAATGTGTGCATTTGGTATCAATTTAAAATTGCTTCCAAGAAACAGATTGACATCTCAACACTCTCTATTTTCTCCAACACACACATGCAGTTTAAATACAGTACGTGAACTCATAAGTGCTACTAGATATGAATATTTAAAACGTTACGTGAGCTTACATCCTCAGAATATTAAAGTTATTAGGTGATTTTTAAGCGAATCACCTGAAATCTGCGATTTTTCTGCTTTATGGTATTTAAAAACAATGACTTTACGCGCAATGACTTGAACAAGTTCTGATTTGGAACGCAGCCCACAGTGATCTACAAGTTCACAGAAAACCTCGTTTTGTTCCACTCTCGTTATTTGTCACATTTACAGATGCGAAACTCACAGAAACGTGCTTCATACCTTTCTTAGAATCCATTGGATGAGCAGCAGAACGCTCCAGCAGAGCAGCCTCATCGCACCTTTCGTTCGCGACCTCCGAGAGAACACTAGTCCCGTTGAGTAAACATATACCGGAGCAAATCAGCAACCAGAAAACATCCGAGAGGAAAGAACTCGAGGCAGGTGGTTTAACTGACTGTGCGAATAAACCAGCGCTCTCAGAGTTATTAAGGCAACCAGGGAGGTTCAGCTCTTGGAGTCCTTGTCATTAGTGAAGAGCACATCCATTCGCGGGTTTACGGAGGTGAAAAGTTGGCGTGGGAACGGTGGCAACTTGTGCTGTCAGCTGGCGTTCGCGCCTAATGCCCTCATTACCGCGCCCGTTTGCTGTTTAAAAAAGAAACTGTGTTGCGTTCTCTCTCACTCCAAAGCGCACGCCCAGTGTAGACTTTGCGTCTTGTTCTCTCCGCTCTCTCTCTCTCTCTCTCCCTCTCTCGCTTTACCGCTGAACGTGCGAATATCGATTTTAAACGCCAACAGGTCAAACAAGCTCCCGCACGTCTTTTATCATCACTTCGAGCACGCGCACAGAGCGGTGCCAAAAGTTGGCGTAGTACTTCTCCATATTTCAAATGAATTCTGCATTCGCTAAAAAGTTTTGCCGAGTCACATACTCAGTTAATATAGACGAGATTCTTTCAAGACGCCCAACCTGGCAAGAAAGCGAAGTACAAATAACACGAAAGAGATGAACAAATCTTCCCAAAGGCGATTTTAATTTTGAATGGCTTTAAAGTGCATCTTGTCTCACAGCTGTTCGCTGTGTTAAAATATGAAACGCGCAATCTGTGTCGACAGCGCGAGACATATCCCGTTAGGAAAAAATGCTCTTCTTTTTCTAGTCAATTCAACATCCTTAAAAAGCATCGTTTACGCATAAACACACAGACACGTACACGAGAGAGGGAGAGAAAGAGAAGCGAGCGGATCTTTCTAGCAAATTTCTGAGGCTACGTGTTAGGGAATAAAGGTGAGGAAACAGCAATCTTTAGGAACAAACACTAACAAGTCAGTGACGCCTCAAAGTTTACGTCCATCTGAAGATGGACAGATAGATCTGCAGATGGAGACCAGTGAAGCCCTTCGTCGCCCCCTTGCGAATGACTGACAGAAAACATCTGAATGTCGACTTCCAATTAAACCAACGCCTGGCTGTTAGACATAATTGTGAGAGAAAATGATTAATCACACCAAATGACCTTAAAAACTCCAAGGACAGAATGTAAAAACACACTGAAATATGCAACCCACAGCGTCGGCTCTCCTCACTACTGACAAGCTGATTGAAAATCCTCCGAACGACACACTTTCACAATTCCACCACATTTTCTAAGTAAATTGCCTTCATGGATACATATTTTTGGACTATCGAAATAAATGTTCCGTTGGTTTCGTTTCCATTGTGATCCCGCGGCTCGTGTTGTATTGAAGTTGGCAGGTGAATTTGGCGGGCTGCTAAAGCGCGCGCTTTCTATTTCTCAGAGAAGCACGCCGCGCGCTTTAGCACAAATGAATGAACATGCCCGGGAAAAATGAGCGCAATTTTCTCACATATCCACTCATCTTTCCACTTCGCCCTCTGCAAATCAACGCACTCATTCCAGAACGACAAAAGGAGAGAGTTCGCCTCTATCACACGGTGTGTATGTCTACTAATGGACAAATACACCAACTGACAAATACTGAAGACCAGAACGTTTCGACACAACCGATCGCCATTTTTACGAGCGTACAATCCACGTCGTGCAAAGCAGTTGTGTGCGAATTTGGTTTTTCTTAGCAATAAAACACACTTTTTAAGTATTCGTTTGTCGTCATATACTGCGATTTGAATAGTATTTGCACCTAAAATCTTGTTTTCTCCTTTAAACAGAAGCAGTCCAAGTGTGTACAAGTCAATGTGTTTACAACATCTGAAGGAGCTTTAAGATCACAAAGTTAAGATCACTTGCACTGTTCATTTACATAAACAATCCGCCGCCATTAGCATACAGTAACTTTTGCAGCCTTAAGATATGAACAAACAATAATGCAGCAAGCAAAAAGTTCATTTAATTGAACAGCTGAACATCTATGCATGTATTGACTTATTTACCATTAGTGCAGTGCTGAAGGTGCTTGGATCCTGTCGTTTGCAAATAGAAAATCACATAGTGGTAAAGATTCTTTGTTTGGACTTCCACTGTCGCCAGCAGAGAGAAAGCAACAAACAGTAAATCACAATGACAAAGCTAAATTGCTAATTACATCAGCACAATTTAAGAACAGAACGAGCCAGATTCGCTTTAGAAGAACACAAATCATCGAGAGAGAGAGAGTACAGTGTGCTTAAAATGTGCAGACGACCTGTCAGAGTTTGCTATAGGTTTTTTCATGTATAACTCACTGGGAAGTTTACAAAAAGTCACTATTGTGGTGTGCTAGTGTTGTGAAAGAAATACACTTATAAAAAACAATGTCACTAGAATCTTATAGGCAAATGCTTAATATACCGTAATGTGCTTTATCTGAAGTGAAATAAAACGAATGGTTTTGTGATTCGGCACGCTGGCTTGATCCTGCTCAGATTTGATGAGAAACTTACATTAGCATTTTGCTGACCTTTAACTTATGATAATATAAACTATCAGCATTATCGATTAGGAAAGAGAACAACACTGCAAGTTGTTGGGCAGTTCATTTCATTTGTTTGCAGAATAAAAAAACAGTTTAATATCAAAGAACGTTCCAGTTTACAGTTTCCTCTGGGCTGTTGTTGAACAAACGGCGAGTTTAGAAACGTCATCAAGTTAAAAATTAGATTTTTTCAGGAACCAATGTTTAGCCAAGATATTTTCACCTTTTACAAACATTTCCTAGATAAAACGGCATGTGCTGCATTTCAAGATATAACAGAAATATTAGACAGATTATGAAACAAAATGCTCCATTTACACCTGGGATCAACATTCATCTCATTTATCATTTAATCAGATTTAATAATCAGATCAAAATCAGACAGTGGTAAATACAGCGCTGTAAAAAAATACTTTTTTAGTTATGGTTTTGCACTGACTTAAATTGTATTTGCAGTACTTAGTGTACCTAAGTATTTTCAACTTGAGAAATAAGCTGTCTGAACTTATAAAGTTTAGTTGGAATAACTTTATAAAAGCAAGATGAACTTAAAGTTTTCAGCACCAAAGCTCACTGTAAAATTATATTTTAAAATTTAAAAAAATGTAAACAAACATTTAAATGTAACATTTTAAAGTAATTTAAATGGGAATGCAAAACGTTGAAACATTTGAAATAAAAACAAGTATTTACAGTTTAAATAAAATAACGATTTTTTGATAGAATTAAGAAAAAAAAGCCAAATTAGATTAAATGAACATGTACTTTGGTATTGAAAACTTTAAAAAGTAAGTCAAGGTGAAAATATTTAATATAAATAAATACAAGTTAGACAACTGAGTCAAAAAGTTAACTAAACATAATCATTTATTTATTTAACAGTGAGATGTAGATGCTGCCCAACATGTTTTTGTCATTGAATCATTCAACCTTCATTCAGTTTTCCATTTATAGTGTACTGTAAAGAAAACAAAACAACTATCTGAATGAAACAAGACAGCACAGAAAACCTTTACTCGCTCTGCTGTAATGTCTGGAGTGAACAGTGATGCATGTGTATATATATATATACTGTACGTATGTGTTTGTGTTTGCTGGAATGTGTGTCTCCAGGCTCAGCAACATTTCCATGATGAGGTGACACGGGCCACACATCTCTAATGAGAGCTTTTGTTTGTGTAAAACCCTCATTTCCCCCGCTGGGCGCGTGTGTGTGTGTTTTCATCCTGCTACGGCCGACTAATATGATTGGAGAGCCTGTCATATAGTTGTGTTTATTCAGATGGATACTGCGGTGCGCATTACTGCAGGACTGGGATGTTTAGAGGAATTATGATTATATCTTTGTCATTTTAATGCGATTCAGGCCGATATTTCACTGGCTGAGAGACAGACATGTAATGGGTGTCAGGTAGAAGTAGAAGAATGAGATTATATTATATCGTGCTGACAGGAGAGAGAAGTGATTTCTGCACAATTTTTTCTCATTAATCGGTGATACTTCCATGTGTTTCAGAGCGAATCTTCAAGAAAAAGAGCTTCACAGACCGGAGACTTACAGCAGGTAGACTGCAACCTCATGGATCCTTGGGCAATGCAATGCAATTTCTATGCAAAAACACAAACATACTGCATGCAAACACACACACTCTATGATGGAACAGCAGAAATGTGTTTTTATATATAAGAGCAGTTAGGCAACATCTTTATATACTGTGTATTATGAAATTTTGTACATTTTGTTTTATATAGGTAAATAATATAAAGAAAATAAATAAATAATCTAATTTAAAAATAATAAATCATGTAAATAATATAATTAAAATAATATTAAATGATAATATATAGTTATATATGGAATTAAAAAATGATATTATATGAATTTGATATATATTTATATATATCACGTTTTTAATAGATTTGCTTTTATTTTTTATTATAACAATAATTATTAATATATTTTTATACGTATATTTCTTCTGTAGTCTATTCTATTATTATTATTATTTATATTTTATATTATGTATCAAATTCTAATATTTTAATAAATAATAATATTAAATGTTTTCTGAAGAGAAAACAAAACAGAACTCCATTTTTAACAATTTTCAAAAATCATGTTGTTTCATTGTGCATTCCAGTTAATCTCAATCAAACTGCAGTTGGGTTAATTTGTTTACATAAAAAATAACAAAAAAAAATACAGCTAACTAACACAATAAAAACATGATGACAATAAAAAACATGATTTTTGAAAATTAAAAAAAATTCTGTATTTGCAAATAATAATATATACTTTAAAACTTGATGTAAGTTATAGCACATCAACTATCAAGTCAAAGGACAAGTTATTGAAGGCTATTTGTTTGGCATTTAGTTGTTTATGGTTACAGAATAACGTAATAGCTTTTTTTATTAACATACAATACAATTATGTTAATACAATACAATTAACGTGCCATCGCAGGTGTTTGTGTATCTGCTATTTTAGCACCTTCAAATGTCTCATCCAATCAGAATTTGGAGTCAAAACTCCCTATTATATACAACATGATTTTTTTTGGTTCACAATGTGAAGCCTTTTTGGTTCACTTTACAACAAGAGAACACTCAAGTGAGATGAAAACTTCCATTCACTGGATAAAATGAACGCTGTCACTGAATTATACAATTAGCGTGATATAAAAAGATTCATAAAGTGACATAAGATGATAGTGATATCAGATGAGTGCGTGTCATGGGGTTTTTGGCCGCGCTCGAGGCTCTGTTGTGCCTGTGCCGGATTCACAGCACAGTATTTTTAAGTAACTATAGTTATAAATGACCAAAAATAATCTGGCAGCTCAGCGGTATGCTGGCCTGTCAGACCTCCACTCCTCCCCATCTGTCTTGGCTTCCCCCCCACCTCATTAGGATTCATATCCCAGAAAGGTGACTCTTCCAGCGGGCACGGTGACAGCCGGGTCCCCCTCCCCTTCCCCGGTTCAGCTGCCTGCAGGCAGAAACAGTGACAGGTAGCAGCGAGCTCTCTGGGGGGCGAGCGAGGGAGAGAGAGAGAGAGGGTGAGACAGAGAGAGAGAGAGAGAGAGAGAGAGAAAGCGATGAGCAGGATCATCAAGTCAAAGATGCTTCCTACAGATATCAGGCGTGCTGATATTACCACCAGAGACCGGCTTTCTCTCTCTCTCTCTCTCCGCCGCTCCCTGTGGAGAGCATCACCATCATCTCCAGCGAATCTCAGTTGGACACTTGACTTGTGCTCCTCGTGTCGCCGTCTCATCCCTGACTCCACACGGGGCCAAAAACACAGTCACAAACACAGGTTTACAACCGCAGCCATAAACTGACACACTATACAGGTTGGGCAGAGCAACACACACACACTCTCTCACACACACACACGAGGAGAGCTGGAGTCTCTACACTGATTGTAACCTTTGTAAAAGTTTAATGCAGCGAGTGCTGGAGTGTTCTGGATTTCTCTAGGGAAGAAACCAGTGGTCCTGCTCTCTGTGGACGTTAGTCAGGTTAGACACTACATGTAATTAGACATTAATGAATGTGAACGCTATTTCTCAACACAGAGTTAAGCTATTTTTTATGAACATGCCAGACTTCTGATTCATTAGCTGCTACTGGTAAATGATTAAGAGTAAGTAATTGCACTAAATGGTTAAAACCATTTGCACTACAAACCAGTGTGTTTGTGATTACACAAATGATATGTGACCCTGGGCCACAAAACCAGTCATAAGGGTTAATTCTTCAAAACTGAGATCTTCTTTCCATTGATGTATGGAAGGATGTTTGTTAGAATATGACAATATTTGGCAGCTATTTGAAAATCTGAGGTGCAAAAAAAGCAAAATATTGAGAAAATCACCTTTGAAGTTGTCCAAATGAAGTTCTTAGCAATGCATATTACTAATTAAAAATTAAGTTTTGATATATTTACTGTAGGAAATTTACAAAATATCTTCACAGAACCTGATTTTTACTTAATATCCTAATGATTTTTGGTATAAAAAATCAATAATTCAATATACCCGTGATACTTACAACTGTTTTTTTGGTCCACACACACACACACACACACACACACACACACACACATATATAATATATATATATATATATATATATGTATGTAACTAGAAAGATAAAATGCCATAAACTGTAAAGCTTTGCACAAAAAAATGTTCATGATTAATTCAAAAAATAAAAATGGAACTGGAAATAATGATTATATAAATTAATGTTATAAAATGTCTAAAAATAAAGTATAACATTATATTATTAATTCCAAGTCTAATTGAGTATATATATATATTTTTCAGGTTATTAAAAAAACCTGTAAACTGTAAAAATATTTGCATTAAAAACAGTGTGTATTATATAAAGGATAAATAAATAAATAAATAAATAAATAAATTCGCCCTGATGAGGGCCTGTCTGTTGAAACTTGTTGGTAAAATAAAAAGTATTATTTTCAGTTCCACTCTTTGATTATTTTGACTTCTCCACTCCACGTGTTGCTGGTATTGCTTTAAAAACACTTCTGTTATTTCTTGTAGATTTTGTGAAGTTAGCACCAGAATAACCGCACAAAACAAATGCCAGTTTGTAGTTTGTAGTATTAAGCAGCATAACAAGCTGTTTTTGTACAGCTATAATAACTGAAAGTCTTGTGCATTAAAGTTAAAAATGCCTGCGCCTGTTATTACTTTAAAAATATAGATAGATGTGGATAAAAAACCTGGAAAACGCTGATTGTGCAAAATGAGATGTCACTTAAGACCTCAAAACCGTATGGCACGCTGAGCAGACTATCTGTCCCTCACCACCTCGCTTTCATTTGTGTCGAATTAAATCTGCCATCTACTCTGACTAAAGCTCCACCGCTGGACCCCCTGCGTCTGCCGTTCAGCCAAAATACTAGTCGCTTTTAACCTCCAGAAATCCTCTCACACACGTTTTACTCATCACCCACGGCCAGAATCTGATAGAATTCACAACTCTTTACTGACCATCATGACATCTTTTCCATTCAAGGTGACTGTTAAAGCTCCAAAATGGACAAAAAAGCATCATAACAGTATCCAGACTCACTGATGTCACTGTGTGACCTAAATTTATTGCATTGGTCAGTTAAAATGTCCTCGTCTGCTGCAGCTACAAAAAAGACAAAAGTATCAAAACAGTATCCAAAACTGATTTCACATGATGTACAGTATTTTATGGCATTACTCACAATAAAGCAAAACATACTGCAGAACAGCAAATCTCAACTGTTTAATTACTATTTAAAAAAATGTAACTATATTATCTTCCAGCTCTAATCATGACTTTATATATTATAAACATTAACATCATAAGATGCTTTGAAGAAGAATTTTTTTTTTTTTTTTGTAGCAAAAAATAAAAGGTTCTTCAAAGAACCTCTCAGTGATCAGTTCCCCAAACTAATCCATTTTGTGTTAGTGTAAAACAAAAATTCTTATTGTAATCTAAAGAATGATTTTTCCACTATAAAGAATCTTTTGTGCAGTGGAATCGTTTCATGGATACAAAAGGTTCTTCATGGAATCATCAGTGCCAATAAACAACCTTTATTTTGAGGAGTTAAGAACCATTTTGGTTCCTCAAAGAACCTTTCATTGATCACTGAGAACCATTTTTTAAAAAAATTCCAAATCTCATTAATGCTTGTGCATAATCAAAAATCAGGATAAACATGATAAAGATGCATCAAACCAGGTTTGAGCTGCATGATGATTCTCAAAGAAATACAGGTCTGATGGAGCCAAATTTCCGTTCCATTAATGCACAGCTCAGAGAATATTAATGTACAGAACAGAAACTTTGCTAATATTTCATTCAGGTCTTGACTGTATATAAAAGAGCATGAGGACAGAGATTCTCATCACACTATAAGGAGGTTAATGGTTCTTTCTGAAGCCGTGTGGGTCGTTTGACCCTTAGAGAGTGGGTGAAGGGCTTGAGAGGGGCATTATGGGATACGTGTGTGTGTGTAGGGACAGACCCTGCTTAGTCATCAAGCGAACAGTCTTAATAACAGAGCTCACGCAGGCAGGCCGTCCTCGACTCTCACACCCGCGTGATTAGTGAGAACAACCCCACCGAGCTCCAGTGACCGACGCTCATTATTCACAGAGAAAGCGAGGGTCACCGCGACGCTGCCGGTCCGGTGTGAGGAGACGCACGACTGATGAGCGACACGGGACATTAGAGTTCATTATTCTCCGCTCATTCGCAGACATACGGACGTGGTAATGAACGGATGTCGGGTCTCTTCCGCCTCTCTCGGTGACGCCGCAACACTCGTGAACTTCACAAAGTCTGCGATTAATAACTAAACAACTAACCGCTGTCCACGCGAGAGGACAAAAAGCAGGCAGAAGGCACAGAATATGTATTTTTTTATGATTTTCACACCCTGAGAGGAGCTGGAGACATCAGCTGGCAGGAGCAATTAAAATGTGAAACTGTGGAGAGACGCGTTAATTACATCGACTAGTGTTGTAGAGGGAAGAGAGAAAACCCACGTTTGTTAGTTTCCTCAAAACACTTTACAGTTCCTTGCATTTTGTATATACTGCTCATTTGTAAGGCTTAGAGAAAGAACAAAAACACAAAACAAAAGATTGTTAAAATATAAATTATATCTGTATACTTGAACTGCTGTTTTGCCATCAAACTTGACACAAGGCATCAATTCGATCATTTTTATGAAATCATTTACAGTTTATAATGACTTGTTCAATTTGGGTTTGTTCCTTTGTTGCTTTTTTGTCATCTTCAGGTTCTTTAACATTTTTTACTGTTTTTAAAAGAGTCTCTTCTGCTCACAAAGGCTGAATTTATTTGATCAAAAATACAGCAAAATTGTGAAATATTATTTTAATTTCATACAGCTGTTTTCTATGTAAATGTATTGTAAAATGTAATTTATTTCTGTGATGCGCAGCTGAATTTTCAGCATCATTACTCCAGTCTTCAGTGTCACATGATCCTTCAGAAATCTGATTTGCTGCTCAACAAACATTTATGATTATTTTTAATGTTAAACAGTTGTGCTGCACAATATTTTTGTGGAAACTGTCATACATTTTATTTTTCAGGATTCACAGATGAATAGAAAGTAACATTATAAATGTCTATACTGTCACTTTTAACTCATTTAATATGTCTTTGATGAATATAAGTATTAATTTCTTTTTAAAAAGTAACACACACACACACACACACACAGCTGCTCAAAAGTTTGAGATCAGTAGGACTTGTAATGTTTTTTAAAGAAGTTTCTTATGCTCATCAAGACTGCATTTATTTGATCAAAAATACAGAGAAAAACAGTAATATTGCAAAAACGTTATTACAATATAAATTAATAGTTTTACAATTATCAATGTTGGAAACAGTTGTGCTGCCAAATATTTTTTAGAACCTTTGATACTTTTGTTCAGGATTCTTTGATCAATAAAAAGTTAAAAAGAACAGCATTTATTTAAAATAGAAAGGTTTTCTAACAATATACAATATTGTTCAAAAGTGTAGGGTTAGTAAATTTTTATTCTTTTTTTATTTTTTTTGGAAGAAATTAATACTTTTATTCACTAAGGATGTGTTAAAATAATAAAAAGTGATAGCATAGATTTACATTGTTAGAAAAGATTTATATTTTGAATAAATGCTGCTTTTTTTAACTTGTTTTTTATCAAAGAATCCTGGAAAAAAGAATCACAGGTTACCAAAAAATATTTGTCAGCACAACTGTTTCCAGCATTGATAATTCTAATAATAAATCAGCATATTAGAATGATTTCTGACGGATCATGTGACACTGAAGACTGGAGTAACAGCTCATGAATATTCAAATTTGCATCACAGGAGTAAATTATATTTAAAAGTATATTAAAATAAAAAACATTAATTTATATTGTAATAACATTTTGCAATATTATTGTTTTTTTCTGTATTTTTGATCAAATAAATGCAGCCTTGATGAGCATAAGAGACTTCTTTAAAAAATATTACAAGTAAACTTGTGCATATACAGTGTGTATATATATATATATATATATATAGACACACACACATTCTATTTGTTGTGGAATGGTTGCAAGATTAAGTTTAATACAGAGGGTTAGTTTGAAACAAATCATAAGCCCTAATGAGCTACTAGTACTAGTAATGCTTGGCTTGGCAAACAGCACTAATTAGTAAAGATGTGAGATAGGTGGGTAACAATAAACTTGATTAAAACTGCAGGGGTTCATCATCTGTGTGTGTGAACTAAACACAGCTAGAGCTGAACCCATGAGATTAGTGTGTGTGTGTTTGTGTGTGTGTGTGTACACAGTATGAATGATGATGAAGTGTGTGAGGGCTTTTATAATAATCAGAGGTGAAGGCAGGAGGAGACGCTTTAACCGAAATGTTTCCTAACGAGCTCCCCGGCTGTTTGACACTCACATTGTCCCGCTGCTCATTAACACACACACACACACACACACACACACTCTTAGCTAACATATTGGAGTTAACATATTCCATCTTATCTCATGACACACACACACACACACGTAAACATTAGGCGTGTTGTAATCTACATGCTTCTGCTCACAGTCTGACTGAAGCGTCTCTTCTCCAGTATGTATTTCTCCGTATGAGGAGCGTCTGTTTGTCTGTTGTCTCATCCTCTGCTGGAGCATCTCATAGCGCAGCCAGCGCGTTTGACGGTACTGGACTGGATTTCCAAGCCTAAATATTTAACAAGCTTCTGTTCCGTCTGTTCGTCTGTCTGAACTGCAGCAGAGAGGCAGGACGTCCGGGATGCTGTTCTCCTCCCATGTAATTAGACATCAGACGACGGGTCTGCAGCAACACGTGGGTCACCTGTGCCGCCAAACACACACGCATGTGATTCTCCTGGAGAAAGACGCCGTGATCAGGGGCTGCTCTTTCACTGCTCACGAGACTAAATGGAGTTTAATTAAGTGTGTAATGAGCAGAAGTGTTGCTCAGGCAGTAGAGAGCGATGTCGGGGTCATGGGTTCGATTCCCAGTGAATGCATGAACTGATTCAAAATGTGCAGCTTGAATGCAATGCAAGTCGCTTTGAATAAAAGCATCTGCCAAATGCATATGAAGAGTTCAGATGCAAAAGCCTCTAAATGTCGTTTGAAATTTTCTTCTAAAATGAGTATTTTATTTACAGGCTGCTAGGTTCAGTAATTTCACTTTCATAGCAATTAATATGTTATTTGTTTATTGCTATTAAAGTAAAATAACTGAGCATAAACATTGGAGCCTGAGAAAAATGTACATTTTAGAAGAAAATTTCAGACGGCACTTAGAGGCTTTTGCATTTGAACTTTTCATAAGTAAATGTAAATATTCAGTATTTATTATTTTTGATGGGCTGAAATTCTGATCACTAAAGAGCTATAAAATGATCGCAGCATCATGATCAATTTGATGAGAAATGCTTGAGTTCATATTGAGACTTCTGACTTTTTGAGACATTGCATTTTCTCAAGAGAAACATCTACAAGAAAAGTTAAGAAAAAAGGGGGATAAATCTTACATGTAAACAAGGATTTTTAAAAGCTTATCTTCTTCACTGTAAAAAAAAAAGCTCCTGTAATTAGTTATAGTAACTTAAAATTTATTGAGGTAAATATCCAACCAATATATAGTAGTCAACATTTGATGTGGATCAAAAAAGTTAATCAAACTTGTCCTAAGACAAGAACGGGTATTGTTTTGGTTTTAGGACAATTCTGATGAAAGTTTGACCACTATATATATATATATATAAGGGCTGTCAAATGATTAATCGTGATTAATCGCATACAAAATGAAAGTTTGAGTTTGCCTAATATATTTGTGTGTACTGTGTGTATTTATTATGTATATATAAATACAAACACATTCATGTATATATTTAAGAAATACTTACAAGTATATGTATTTATTATACATTTTATATGATTCATATTGTATATAAATACAAATATTTTGTACATATTTCTCTATATATATATACACATTAATTTGTGTGTATTTATATATACATAATAATTACACACAGTACACACACACACACACATATATGTACATAAAATATAAAATTTAATTTTATAAATGTAACTTATGATTTATATAAAGGAACAAACACCATTTTAAGTTGAAACAACACCTTATTGCTTATTCTAACACTGAATTTTAAGTTGTGACAACTAATCACAGCAATGAGCAAAAAAAACTTTTTTAGTGTGTTTATATTGTAGTTTATAGTGACTTTTTAATCACTACTTTTAATAGTCCAAATTTAAACATATTGAAAACTGTCTTTTTTAAAAGAAATTAAAACTTTTCTTCCTCAAGGATGCATTAAAAGGATCAAATGTGACAGTAAAGACATTTATAATGTTACAAAGATTTCTATGTCAAAGAAATGCTGTTCTTTTGAACTTTCTATTCATCTGTGAATCCTAAAAGATAAAATGTATGATGGTTTCCACAAAAATATTGTGCAGCACAAGTGTTTTCAACATTGCTAATAATCAGAAATGTTTGTTGAGCAGCAAATCAGCATATTAGAATGATTTCTGAAGGATCACGTGACACCGAAGACTGGAGTAATGATGCTGAAAATTCAGATTTGATCACATAAATAAATTACAGTTTACAATACATTTACATAGAAAGCAGCTGTTTTAAATTCTAATAATACTTCACAATTTTTAATCATATAAATACAGCCTTGGGGAGCGGAAGAGACTCAAAACGTTTGAAAAGTGGTGTATATGCACAGGTGGGATGGAGAGAATTTGTTCATAAGCGCCTGACCGAATGCAGACACACACAAACTCCTCTAATCAGAGTTTAATGTGCTCTGTCTCTATGACATGCGCTGTTGTTCAGTACAATCAGCTCTCCGTCTTCATCTGTGCGTTCAGCAGCAGCATCACTCATCCGTTTCTCGCGCACAGACTGAGCCGTGACAGGCAGACGTTTAATAGAAACGCGCCGACCGCCCGCAGTAATGCAGGATTGAGTGGGAGAAGCGGGAGACGGCGCTTAAAAGAGAAAGATAAAGTGACTCGTTTGATTTACTGTCACATTTCACGTCCTTTTAGCACATCACGTGGGATTGGGAACGCGTGTGCGCTCTAATCGACTTCATTTGACTGTTTCTACAAGAACACTTTGACTAGTCAAACACAAAATGATGCTGCTGCGAGAACAAATGTGAACAAAACACACTGACAGCGATCCGCAGCCAAAAGAGGCCCGGATCAGTCATTTTCAGCAAGAGTCACCAAGTTCTTGTAAACGCTGGAGAAAAGTTCAGCTTTATGCAAATGAGCAGTAATGAGATGCAGCAATGACCAATAGGAGAGCAGGAGCAGAAACGCCCACAACAATACAAACGCTGGTAATAAATCACTGCACGAGTAAACGTGACATCAAAGCTGACTGTACTCACTGCATCAGCTGTCATATCCACATACTTTCACCATATAATCAATTGCTCATGAATAAAATCCCTCCTAAATCACATTTATCTAGTTCAGCGATTCACTATCTTTTTCAAAATAATTTCTTGTAGTATATTATATATACAAATGTAACAAGAGGGACAATTAATCAATACTGTGAAGGTATTTTTGCAGTCCTAGTGGCTAACTTTTTTGTAAATATAAATATCATTTATATTACGTAATATAGATAAAAAAATATATAATTCATACTGCATATGTAATTTAATATATGTACTTTACATTTATATATATACACTGCCGCTCAAAAGTTTGGGATCAGCAAGACTTGTAATGTTTTTTAAAGAAGTCTCTTATTGATCAAAAATACAGAAAAAACAGTAATATTGCTAAATGTTATTACAATATAAAATAATGGTTTTTATTTTAATATACTTTAAAATATAACTTATTCCTGTGGTGCAAAACTGAATTTTCATCAGCTTTATTAATTTAACACATCCTTTGTGAATAAAAGTATTAATTTCTTTCAAAAAAAGAAAGAATAAAAATTGACTGACCCCAAAACTTTTCTATTTAAAAAAAATCTGTTTTTTTTTTAACCTTTTATTGATCAAAGAATCCTGAAAAAAATAACACAGGTTCAAAATAAATAAATAAATAAATAAGCAGAACAACTGTTTTTAACATTGATAATAAATCAGCATATTAAAATGATTTCTAAAGGACCACGTGACACTGAACTGAAAATTCATCTTTGCATCACAGGAATAAATTATATTTTGAAGTATATTAATATAAAAACCATTATACTATATTGCAATAACATTTTGCAATATTACAGTTTTTTCTGTATTTTTGATCAAATAAATGCAGCCTTGATGAGCAGAAGAGACTTCTTTAAAAACATTACAAGTCTTACTGATCCCTGAGATTTTAAGAAGTTGTTAGTATTTTATTATTTTAACATCACTTTTATATTTTCACGGATTTTCTCTAAAATTGGTTAATGGTTGCATGCAGCCTAATGAATAAAATATTTTATCTTTTTAGTATGTTTTGCTTATTCAAGATGTTTTTATTTTACTTTATTTTACACTGTTTACGTATTAAAATTGCTAAAAAATACATTAAATTATTTTATTATTAAATAACTTTATTATAATAATATTAATGATTAGCTTTTTATCAATGCACAAACCAATCTGGGTAACTCTGATCTGGCAGAAAATCCTGTTTCACTCAGAAACATGAAACCTTACAGAAGTAAAACGGGTGGTAAATGTTGTTTCTCATTCAGTTAAAAAAAAAGTCCCATGATCACATGACGTGTGTGTGTTTGAGCAGCACACTGGAGCTTATGAAACTTCACATGCATCATTTCCTTCTTCAGTCCAGGATTGCAGGATGTAAGACAGAGTTTCTAGAATTCAAGACAGCACCCCGAGACAGCGCCGGGGAGCGTGTGTGTGAGTGTGTGAGTGTGTGAGTGTGAACACACACCTCTGTACTTAATGATGGACGGTAGGCCTGTAAATCGCCTGCTGTCATGCTATAGGACTAGTCTGCAGTAGTTTTACCATATGTCAGTCAGTCAAGAACCGACCCATCTTTTATTCATTATACACCTTTACTACAGCAGACAGCACTAGTCACATCCCTCTCTCACACACACACACACACACACACACACACACACTGTACGCTGGAAGCCTAATGATGTGTGATGGAGCAGAATTCCATCCCAGCAGAAATAAGGAGAAGGAAATCAAGGGAAAGATTGAAAAAGGGATTCAGGAAAAGAATGAATTTTGGAATTAAGTGTGGGATGACAGAGAAATGAGAATAATGAGACAGAGCCCAGCAAGTGAGATGCAAATGTGTGTTTACAGTCACGTGAGGGAAATCAGAAAATATGTGCACATGTAGTGATTTGAAAAACAAATGATGGATGGAATGATGGATGAAAATCTCATTTTGACCTCCCAAAATAAAATAAAATAAAAGAAAATAATTTAGAAAATAAAACAAAATAATTTAGAAAATAAAATAAAATAAAAACACAAAAACAAATAAAAATACAAAATCAAAATACAGCAAAAATATAAATATGAACAATAAAACAAAATAAAAAAAAAAATGAAATCAGTGTTAATTACAATGCAACTAATACAATCATTCTGCATAAATAATATTAAACGTATAGACCAATTCAGTGTTTGCAAACAGTGATGACATTTTTTGTGGGCGGAGCTTATCTGGTTGCAGAAAATGACAGTTTTCAAGCAGCAGTCTGCAGCCATGGAATAAAAGAATACAAAAATATAAATTTGAGTTCATATTTCAAAATTCTTACTTTATTCTTGCAATTCTGAGATTAAATCTCAATTCTAATAAGAAAACACAACTCGTCATTTTTTTCCCCTGTGAAATGACAAACTCACTATTGTTGAGTTAAACCTTGCATCTGCAAGAAAAAAGTGAGAATAGTGAAATAAAATAAATAAATGTTGTTAAATGTTAATAGGTTTAAATATTATGTCACACTGTAACTGTAGGGTTAATACAATGCGTCCCCTACAAACAGCATATGTCAATATTATGTAGACATGTTGTTTAAATCAAATTTATGCTTTAAAAATAGAGTAATCATAGCAGTTTTTATCCATAGTCCGTCCGTTTAAATGCCTGTGTTTAACTTGACATGGTGTCTTAGATGACAGTATTCTAGAAAAATGATTTGCATTCCGATTCTGGCATCAAAAGTCACAAAAAATTCCATGGATTTTAACCCATTTCCCTCCACTTGTTACCAATGGTTTTTTGCCACCAATATATACACGCACAGCTGCAAGGGACGTAACTGTGACGTCTACTACGAAATGTAAATATTGATCATTCAAATCCCATTTTTATAAGATTAAAGAGAATTTGAGGTGAAATATTTTTACTTGTCATAAAAACAATGACATAATGTAAAATCAATTATAGGAATGCCCCTTAATCATAATTTTATATGTGTGTTTTTTATGATGAGGTGAAATATGATCTGGACATTCATTGACTCAGTGTGTGTCTGTATAGGCAGCTGTCTTCTAAGGGAGCGTCCTGAAACTGATATGGAACCTCATAAAAGAAATATCGGAGGTTTTATTTTAAAAAAGCAGCATATAGTAATGTAGCCTACCTTTAGAAACAGCCTTAGCAGTACTGATGCCATAAAATACAGCTGTGCAGCTCACTGTAGGGTTTGGAACACAACCTGTGTGTGTGTGTGTGTGTGTGAGATCTGTGTGACAATCATCTTGCTGTTATTGCTGCATATTTATGTGTGCATGTATTGATCTGAGAATCATCTGTGTGTGATTGGAGGAAATGCCTGTTTCTAGTGCTGGACGCTAAAATGAGAGAAAACACAGAGACACCAGAGACATGACACACACACACACACACACCACACTGACACAACTACAGCAACACACACACACACACACACACACACACACACACACACACTTCTGTGACACAATGCTGTATGACTCTGATCTATTACTGCAGCCCAAACAAGAAACACACACCACTGTCATGCCCAGCCCATATTTCACACCTACATCAAATAAATGCATTAAAAAATGCCTGTTCTATGGGAAATGTATTATTTGTTTTAAAAATATATACAAAATTATTATTATTATTATTAACTTTATTTACATATATAATAGTATAAATAGTGACGTTTATACAAGTTTAAATTCAAACAAAAAATACAAAATTATATTACTGTAAAAAAATTGGACATATTCTATTGATTTATTAAATATATTTTGTATATAATTTAAATAAAGTATATGCAAGTTTAAAACAAAACAAAAAGTATAAAAATATTTTTTTTTATTTTTGTAGCAAATAAATAAATACTGTAAACATTACAGAATTTTAAAACATGTCATGTAAAAAGTGGTGTAGTGCAGATAAATCTCATGAACGCTGTCAGAAACACATGCAGCTCAAATTTCACCCCAAAATCACATTTGACCTCTATGCTTTTACAATTTTACAATTAAACACAATTTTTGTATATTTACATGTTAAGAGTAAAGTAAGAGTAAAGTAATTTATTTCTTTTAATTTATGGTGCTTTAAAATTAAACTTTTTTTTTTTTTTAGAAAAAAATGTAAAAAAAAAAAAAATACAATAACAATACAAAATCAAAATAAAGCAACAACATAAATATGGACAATAAAACAAAATAAAAATAATTAGATCAGTGTTAATCACAATACTACTAATACAATCATTATGTATAAATAATATAAAATATAAAAACAAATAATATAAAATATAAAAACAGAAACATATCCAGCTCATATATATATATATAAAAAAATAAAAACTCAGTAGAGTTGTGAATTAGATTTTTGGGGTGGAACACAGTAAATATGACATGTCTTTGTGAGATTGTCGAAGAAGGACTGATCAGATCGATACGGAATCGATATGTCTGCAGTATGTCAGCGTAAGATGAGAGATTGATCTGACTCTCACGCCAGCAGAGCTCTGAAATGGAAAGCCATATAAGAATAAATGGTCAGCATGGCGCTCGGCTTTCTTTTTACCGAATCACTCACACGAAACGAAAGACAGATTCCTTCATTCCGCGTCTCACCGTGAGTGATGAAAGACAAAACACGCTCGTCTTTCCACACGGTTCCGCTCCAGCGCCTGAGATTTGTTCTGCGCTGATCAGACGCGCCTCCTCAGATCGGCTCTTAAGAAAGCGGAGAGATGATTTCAGAGCGCTGCTTTCCCACAGCGAGCGTCTCAAACACACACACACTTCACATTCACAATTTTACAGTGACTTGACACGACGTGTCTTAAAATGAACAGAATCTACTGGAGACGAGTCAAGCGGCTCTGATTCATACCCTACTGTAAATCACACTATGAATACAGTATGAGCCGCACGGACGGCCCCTGATGACATTCACTCAGGCCAATCGCACAAAAGCATGTTTACTTGATTATACGATCAATAGAGTACAGATCACCTCCAATTCTGTGCAAAAATGCAATGGCGCTTATTAAAATATGCTGCTTCTCACCCTGCGTGAAACTTTGCTGTTGTCATGACAATCAGAACACGTTCGGTTTCCTGCATGAGAATCAGTAAATGTCTGTGTAAACTATACACTATAGTTCAAAACTTGAGGTTTTGAAAGTCTAAATACAGTAAAATATTATTAGAATAAAAACAGCTGTTTTCTATGTGAATATCTGTTCAAATGTAATTTATTTCTGCGATGTGCAGCTGAATTTTCAGCATCATTACTCCAGTCTTCAGTGTCACATGATCCTTCAGAAATCATTCTAATATACTGATTTGCTGCCCTTTGTCCTGCCCAATATTTATTTTTCAAGATTCACAGATGATAGAAAGTATGATTATAAATGTCTTTACTGACACTTTTGATCAAATTAATGCATCCTTGATAAATATACAAATATGAATTTCTTACTATAAGAGTCAGTATGATTGTACCTTTTGTGGCGCTGTTTCAGATATGACTCTTTTGCAGTAGATGACTCAGTTAAAATAGTTGGTGGGTCGTGGTTTTGTATCTTCATCAGGTTTGGAATAACTGTTCACCTGTAATAAGCACACACAGAGCATTAAAATCAGTATCTGTTTGGACAAAATCAAACTGTTTTAGTTTCTGTTTAAATAACTTACAGAAATACAGTGAACGGCACAGTTGCACTTTACTGGTATTTAAGAAGCAGACGTGCATTTCTACAACAGAACAGAGAGAGAAAACGCTTCATTTGCATAGGTCAGTTTGTCAACGACAAGATTACACACAGACACACACACACACACACACACACACACACACACACACTTGAGCTGCATCAGCAGGAAAACTAGAATGAAAAAATGAAGGTGCACTGAAAAATAGAGTAAGAGAAGATCAAATATATAATAAAGAGAAAGAAACAGGTAGAGAACATGATTCATCATCTGATCTGCTGTCATCTGCTGCGCTCGACCAACACACGGCTCTGCCAAACGCCAGATCTACCAGATGTAAACACACACACACACACACACACACACCAGTGTCAGAAACTAACCACAGTAAATAATCTCCTATAGGCAACTAATATCTGTCATTAAATACAGATTTTAAAAAAAATGTTTTTGAACAATAGTCTCTTCTGCTCACCAAAACTGCATTTATTTGAGCAAAAAATAAATACAGAAATTCAGTATCATTACTCCAGTCTTCAGTGTCACATGATCCTTCAGAAATCATTCTAATATGCTGATTTGCTGCTCAACCAACATTTATGATTATTATATTTTTGTGGAAATTGTGATTCACGACCATTCAAAAGTCAAGATTGATTTTTTTTTTTTTTTTTTTTAAAAAAAAGAAATTAATACTTTTATTCATCAAGGATGCATTAAATTGCTCACAAATGACAGTAAAGTAAATAATAGACAGTAAATAATATTTCACAATTTTTACTATACTTGTGCTGTGTTGGGAAAAGTTACTTTTTAAAAGTATTGCATTACAATTGTATGTTTACGTTAGTAATGTTACATTACTTTTGCGATACTTTTTAAACCTGGGCAGAGCTTCCTTCTTCTTCTTCTTTTTTTTTTTTTTAATTATTATTCTAATTTTGGCAAACGTAAAAGTCTTTTCATACCAAAAGTCAAATTAATTCACCTCAGGCTGAAAGAAAAGTGTTCAGCAATAAAAAAAAAACAAAAAAAAAAAAACATAAAGCACAAATGTTAGTTTATGTAAAGTAATTTTTGCTAAGTCATATGGTTGAATTTGATCATCAAAGGTCAGCAGCAAAGACACTGGTTAATAAACAGGGTTAAATATATAAAGGATATTTGTATTATTTAACATTATTGTAGGTTTATGTCATATTCTGAGTTTGCATTTCACTGTTTTTATTCATTTTGAGGAATACTTAATCTGTTTTTGTGAGTGAGATGAAGTAATGCATGTTCGCATTTTATCTAGAACTACTGTAATATCATGTTTACTCCAGAGATTTTTCAATCAATAAATGGGGAAAAAAGTAGCTGGCGTTACTTATTTGAAAAAGTAACTCAGATATTTTCTTAGAAATTCAAAAGTAATGTGTTACTTTACTAGTTACTTGAAAAAAAGTAATCTGATTACATAACCCCAACACTGCTTGTGATCAAATAAATGCAGCTTTGGTGAGCAGAAGAGACCTGTTTAAAAAAAATCATCTTACTGACCACAAACATATGAATGATAGCATGTTTGATTATTCTAGTTCAGTCTTGTGCTGATTTGCATGGTGTGTTTTCAGATACCGTCAAACATTCACAGTCTCGCAGTGAGTGTTGTTGAATATGTGCAGTGAAGTGTATTTAATGCACAGCAAATGTTGCTTATAACATGACAGAGAAGAAGAGAACTGTAAAATCTAACCGGACGCTGATAAGTCTGTTATAAGTCAACATGCCGTCCACTTTACAGGCCACACACACACACACACACACACACACACACACGGGCTGTGTTTCAGCATTCGCCTTAAGGAAGGATATTTTTCATTGTCAGATGAAGCGACTGCAGTGGCAGAGGGTGTAGTATGCTGATATCAGCAACACACTGATAAAGACATCACACACACACACACACACACACACACACACACATCACTCTCAACACTGCACACCACATCAGAAATATGAACAAATGTTAAATAAGTTCAAAAAGACAACGAGCAAGCAGCACAAAACACTAAACGCACGTTTCAGTGAGCGTCTGGTGTGTTTTGCAGACATAACAGCCTCAAATGCTTCTTCAGATTATATTTATCATCTGGAAATTCCACATTCAGAGTTTCAGGTTTACTGTATATGGGTAAACAATTATGTTACTGGCTACCACTGGATGAACAAAAATTCAACAATAATTTTATACTAATATCTTCTGCATTTTTTGTACAACTTCAAGTCTATTCTGCTCACCAAAACTGCATTTACTTGATGAAAAATACAATAACAATTGTGAAATATTACAATAAAATAACTGTTTTCTATATGTGACCCTGGACCATAAAACCAGTCATAAGGGTCCGTTTTTTGAAATTTGGATGTATACACCACTGAAAGCTGAATAAATAAGCTTTCCATTGATGTATGGTTTGTTATGACAGGACAATATTTGGTTGAGATTCAACTATTTGAAAATCTGGAATCTAAGGGTGTAAAAAATCAAAATATTGAGAAAATCACCTTTAAAGTTGTCCAAATGAAGTTTTTAATGCATATTACTAATCAAAAAATAATTTTCTATATATTTATAGTAGAAAATGTACAAAATATCTTCATGGAACATGATCTTTACTTAATATCCTAATGATTTTTGGCATTAAAGAAAAATCGATTTTGACCCATACAATGTATTTTTGGCTATTGCTACAAATATACCTGTGATGTGCTCCAGGGTCACATATGTTAAAATGTAATTTATTTCTGTGATCAAAGCTTCAGTCTTCGGTCTTCAGTGTCACATGAAAGTTCAAAAGAACAGCATTTATTTGAAACTGAATTCTTCTGTAACATTATGTCTTTACTATCACTTCTCTGCACCAATTTAATGCATCATTGCTGAGTAAAAGTATTAATTTTAAATATTAAATTTACTCATTTACATTTCTGCACTGACATTTATTTGCAAGATGCTTTTATCTAAACTTACATTACACTCTGTAAGTTCATGCATTCAGTGGGAATTGAACCAATGATCCTACAATTGCTCTACTATTTGATCTACAGAAATACTACAGTATGTATTTCAGATAAACCGCACATAAAACATTAATTGGACCGGTCGCTTTGCATGTCGCTCAAACTCTTTCTCTCTGGTTAATAAGGCCGTCACAGGCTTTACATCCACAATCAAACGTCTGCCTGTGAGAATCTCCCACACACTTCAGCAGAAGAGGATTTCTGCTCTCTAACAAACAACAGACCAGCGTGTGAGTGTGTGCGAGAGACTGTCTTTTGATTAATTGCTGGTGTTGCTCATTGTTTGAGCTGAATGAAGGTTGTATGTAATTGCACACACGCGCTCTACAGCGCTGCTCTCCTCTAAAGCGTTAGTTCTGTTGCTTAACCTTTAGTGAAAGACGGACGACAGGAACAAACGACACGAGCATTGTCCATCCATAACAGGGTGCGAACATCTGTCTTAAGCACAGACATGACTGACACGACAACGGCCTTCTACTATTAGCGGTCGTCAACGATAACAGTGATTTGTTGATGACAAGATGAGGATGAGACGACACTGCCATCATTAAACACCAACTCTGACTGTATCAACACGCAATCACGCACTGATGAAAAAGAGATGACACTAAAATGTAGTGATAAAACAAAAAATTTAAATTCTATATACATTCAAATTTTCTGTTTTCTTAAAAAAAGGAGAAAAAAATCTAGGCCTACAGGAGTTTTCATGTTTGCGGTTGCAAACAGTCAAAGCTTCTTTCAAAAAATACAATTTCTGCCCATGTTTAATTTATCTTCACAACCTGGCAACCATTGGCATGTACACTCTCTACACTGTGGAACAACGCTGATGATCTGAAAACATCTGCAAGCATGTAAATTTGTGTTTAGTGACTGCCACTGATATATTTTACTCAAATAAAAGTGTAAAACAGCCAGTCTGTACTGCTACTTCATCTGCCATCTGCTAAAATGGACATTTTAACTGACTCAAACTAGGCTGACTAACTAAACAGGATATTTAAATGAAACAACACCTGACGAAATATACAGTACTGCTAATACGAGCCGCCAAACAGCAGGAGCATCAGTGCGATTGTACACATCTTTGTTTGCGTGTGCACGCGCGTTTGATGCACGGCTCGAGGCGTGCGGCAGATATAATAAAGGCTTATCGTTTGGAGGCAATTTCACAGCAGCACGCGCCTAATTGAACAGTCTGTTTCAAACATTCTATTCTCCTCCGCAGGCTGACGCCGAGCCGCCGGGAACAATCTGAGAAATGACACCTTCCTCGAGTCATTGAGCAGGAGAGCGTGAGAAGACACTCTTATCGTCTGCAGGCGAAGCCGGACGGTTCGCAGGGCCTGCTTGAGCTGGACGCTTACACAGGACGCCTAAGACATTCATGGTCAGAGGAAGCGGCCGTGGCTGTGAACCATTCAGAATTTAATTTCAATCAAATTCCTGTTCAATTACTCCATTAAAATGACAGAAATTTCAGGTAGCAAACTTCACATAACCCAAAAAAATGTTTGCATGTTGGCTTCACGGTTCACGTTAATAAAATAAAATATGAAATAATCACATCAACAGTTTAACTAATTTAACTGGCTTTCCCAGTAAGATTCACTTCAAGCTGTTGCTCTTCCATGACAGCGGTTGACAGGGGCGCTGCTTTGGTTTCTAGGCCCGCAAGGGGGGTGTCCCTCTCGGTAGAAATTTGCTTTCCGGGCCCCATCTCTCTCATCAGGCCCTTGGAATCGTTCTAAACTTCCACCCACCGCAACTGATCCGAAAGAGCAAAATGGCTGTAGATGATGTATGCTAATGTTCAATAGCGCCTTGTGTGGCAATGCTGAGAATGCAACATTCACTTTCATTGCATTATGAATTGTGCTGCGGCACATTTTAGAAAAATGGAAGCTTATTTCGACCATGAGATAAAAAAGGTAATTGCAACTTTTGTGAGAAAACACAGAATTGCAAGATATAAACTCATATTTGCAAAATATAAATGTGAGAAGAAAATATTTATGAGAAGAAAAGTCTGAACTGTGAGAAAAGTCTCAAATATCTTTTACATTTTTTAATTTGTGGAGGAAGCAAAGAAACAACAGTAACAGTAACTGTAAACAGTATTCTGGGGGATAAAAAAAAAGTCAGAATAGTGAACCGTAAACTCAGAATTCTGACTTCATTTCTTGCTATTCCTATTTTAAAAATAATAATTCTGAGTTTATATCTTGTTTTCTGTGAAAACATTTGTTTAAAAAAAAATCCAGAATTTTGAGATAAAAACAAAACATTATTATGTGGCAGAAATAAAAAAAAAAAAAACAGAATTGTGAGACGCAAAATCAGAATTAAGAGACAAAAAGTGAGAATTATGAGAAATTAACGAGAATTGCAAGATTTGCCCCCATTTTCACAGACAAGGCTTAAGCCTAATCCTAGACTAAAATGTAAGTCTGAGTTGTTTCAATTGAAAGAAAATTGCACTGACTGATCTTAAAAAAAAAGGTGTGTGTATATATATATATATATATATATGTATATACACACATATATATACATGATTATATTATTATAAATATATATTGTTTTTATCTCAAAATTCTGGCTTTTTTTACTAATGTTTTCACAGAATTACAAGACAAACTTGGAATTATGAAATCTAAAATAGGAACTGCAAGAAACAAAGTCAGAATTCTGAGTTTACGTTTCACTATGTTTTGTTTTGTCTCAAGATGCACACCAGAAATGTTTTTTCTAAGGTACATTTATAGGCACATTTATAAAAATGACTTAAATATCTTAATTAAACTATGGCCTAATCCTGGTTTAGTCTTAGCCCTGACTATAAAACCAGGCCATAAACTCAGACTTGCTAAAAGTAAAGTCAGAATTCTGAGTTTATATCTTTCAATACTGAGAAAAAAGGCCCGAATTGTTAAAAAGTCGCAATTACCTATTTTTTAAATCCTTTAATCATTTTCTTTCCTGCTTTTTTTGCAGCGAAAACAAGTTTAGTACAAAAGAACAACATGTGGTGGTTAACAGTTGACTGCTTGTGTTGATCGAATGCAGCATCATCTTATAATACATTTTATATTTATCATTCACACTGTTTTCTTTCATTCTTAATTTACAGTAGGACCATGTTTCTTTGCACTATTTTCATTTTGCACTGTTTTAATTGAATATAGTAACGTTGCTTTGCCAATATGAATGTAAATCTGTACATCATGCCAATTAAACACCTTAAAACTCAAACTAGTACAGCTCTATATTCATACTTGTCTTTATCTATCACAGATTTCACACACACGCACACGCATATTAACTTAAAACTCCATGTTCTCTTGCTGTTGTTCTGCACCTTTTCTCTTGCACATTATCCGAGAGTGAGAAATCTTGGTCTCTCTGTCATCACCCTGTGTTCATCAGCCCTTATTACTGTTGCACTAATTGGAAGATGAGTCCCGATTAATCACACGCACACACGCGGGTGACGGAGTCACGGAGAGACTTAATTGGGCCACCGATTGGCTGAGACTAATTGAGCATTGATGGGAGAGCATGTGTGTACGTGAGAGCGCGACAGTGACACGGCGCTCCAATTAAAACACACACACACACACGCACGCTCCTCTCCGGTCTACACTTTAATTGCTGGTTGAAGGTTTGAACTGTTCTTCTTCTTCTTTATACTAATTGTCCGGCCTCCTTTAGCGAGACACAGAGGCCCGAACAACATCTAACTGGAAAAACAAACACATGCTTATTAAAGACGAGCTCCGCGAGACGTGTCGCTTTCTGCAGTTTTGCTTTTAATGAAACGGGCGGCATGTCAGAAGCATGATGGGAAGCTCTTTAAAAAAAAAGAGCCGGTTCCGCCCATCTATCAGCTGGAAATGCAAACACAACCAACAATAACCGCTAAACAAATGGTGCATTTATTGCTATAGCTATTAATAAGCTAGATGGCTTTATTAATAGACGTATAACATGCGCGTTTGAGGATAATGATCTTACATAGCCGTCCGATAATGAGAGTGTAATGAAAAATTTAATGAAGTAAAAAATCCAGCTAGTGTAGGAGAACACTGTGCACTCTGGGAAACTCTAAGGCTTAACTAGACGTCATCCATCACGGCTCATGCGCGGGCCAAATATTATCTGTGAACAGTATGGAGCTGT
The DNA here is from genome assembly GCA_012976165.1 of Labeo catla. Taxonomy (NCBI): domain Eukaryota; kingdom Metazoa; phylum Chordata; class Actinopteri; order Cypriniformes; family Cyprinidae; genus Labeo; species Labeo catla. Next base: position 45,634 of record VONZ01000429.1, on the reverse strand, counting down.
CCTTGTGGAAAATAGAGCCATATTACCCATGCATTTCTGGGTCAAGATGTGCTGTGGGAATAAAAACGATTCCTACAAATGCTTAAGACTAACAAGTTACTCTGAACGAAGCGGTGAACTTTATGCATTTGCTCTTTGCACTTTATCCGGGTGCAAATACTGGAGTTAGTAATGAGAGAGAAAAAGAAAGTGAGAACGCAGAGCCGCTGATAAATGCTCCGAACAAGAGCTAGAAACTCACAGACAAAATACAACAGTCAAAATGTATTCTTAGATACAATTAACCCGCTGCCGCCTCGTCGTTGATGTGGGGAAAGAGGCTGAAACGAAGTGAGATACTGAGCCATTATAACCACTCTGTTATTAGGGGTGTTTGGTGAGTCAAGAATCACTGTTATTATTGCTCAGAGTTACAGTTAACAAACTTCAGCATCCAGCAGCTCCTTCCAGACAGGAAGAACAGAAGCTACTTGGAACACCCTAGCAACCCCATAGTAACCACTCAGAACACCCTAGCAACTCTTATAGCGATCACTCAGTAAATTCCAGGACCACAAAGCTCTAGTAACCTCATAGCAACCTTTTATCAACCACTCAGAACACCCTAGCAACTCCTTAAGAACCACTCAAAACACCCTATCAACCCCACAGCAACCTTTCAGAATACCCAAGTAAGCTCAAAGCCCTAGTAACCTATTCAGAATACTCTAGGAACCTCTTATAAGTTGCTCAGAACACCTTAGTAACCCCTTATCAATCATTTGCAACACCCTAGCAACTCCTTAGCAACCACCTAAAACATCCTAGCAACCCCATAGCAACCACTCAGAACACCCCAGAAACCTTAAAACAGCCATTCAGAACTCCCTAGCAACCCCTTATCAACCACTTAGAATTCCCTAGTAACCCTAGTCTACCATTCAGAACTTAAAAAAAACAGCCTAGGAACCCCTTATCAAGCACTCAGAACATGTTAGTAACCTCAAAGCACTAGCAACCCCATGACAGCACATTTAGAACACCCTAGCAACCACCCAAAACATCCTAACAACCCTATAACAACCACTGAGAACACCCTAGTAACCCCTTAGCAACCATCCAAAACACCTTAGCAACTTGTATAGAATTCACTCAGAAGATTCTAGCGACTACAAAGCTCTAGTTACCTCATAGCAATCTCCTACCTACCACTCAGAACACCCTAGGAACCCCTTATCAAGCTCAGAACACACTAGCAACCCCTTAGCAACCACCCAAAACACCCTAACAATGTTTATAGCATTCACTCAGAATATCTTCTAGTAAAGCTCTAGTAATATAATAGCAACCCTTTATCAAGCACTCAGAACACATTAGCAACCTCAAAGCCCTAGCAACCCTATGACAGCACACCTTAGCAACCACCCAAAACATCCTAGCAAACCCATAGCAACCTCTCAGAACACCCTAACAACCCCTTATCAACCACGTGAACACCCTAGCATCCCCCAATCTACCATTCAGAACAACTTAAAAAAACAGTCAGAACACCCAGCAACCTCTTTTCAACTACTCAGAACAACCTAGCAACCCTTATCAACCACTCAGAATATGCTAGCAACTCTTACAGCAATTACTCAGAAGGTTCTAGCACCACAAAGCTCTAGTAACCTCATAGCAACCTCTGATCTCAGAATACCCTAGAAAGTCCATATTAAACACACAGAACACTCTAGTAACTCCTTAGTAACCACTCAGACTACCTAAGAAACCTCAAAGCCCTAGCAGCCTCTTAACAACTATTCATAACCCCTTAGCAACCACTCAGAACAACTCAGTAAACTCTCATCAACTACTCACAACATTCTAGCAACCTCAAAGCCCTAGTAACCCCATGACAACACTCAGAACACCCTAGCAACCCCTTATCATCCTCACAGAACACACTAGCAACCCCTTAGTAACCACCAAAAACACCTTTGCAGCTCAGAAGATTCTAGCGACTACAAAGCTCTAGTAACCTTATAGCATTTTCCTACCAACCACTCAGAACACCCTAGTAACCCCCTATCAAACACTCAGAACACACTAGCAACCCCCTAGCAACCACCCGAAACACCCTAACAATGTTTATAGCAATGACTCAGAATATCCTAGCAACCCCAAAGCTCTAGTACAGGGGTGGCGAACGTCGGTCCTGGAGCCGCAACCCTGCAGAGTTTTGCTTCAACCCAAATCAAACGCACCTGAACAAACTAATCAAGGTCTGCAAGATTACTAGAAAGCTACAGGCGGGTGAGTTTTAATTAGGGTTGGAGCTGAACTCTGCAGGGCTGCCGCTCTCCAGGTTCGCCACCCCTGTACTAGTAATATTATAGCAAACCCTCGTTAACCACTCAGGACACCCTAGAAACCGTTCACAGCACAGCAGTTTGATCTGTACAGGTGAACACCACTCATGTGTTCTTTAGCTCTAATTTAAGATTCAAAGAGCATCTCGGTGGGTGATCTGAAATAGAGAAACTCATCAGATTTCATCTCTTCATCATCATTTAGACTCACTGACAGAAACAACTTACTGCAGCAAGTTTAAAAAGACAAAACCCAACGCCACACACTTCATCTTCATGAGGAACAAAATGTTGCCGAATGAAACAATGATATAGAAACTCAGTTCAGTCTCCTGATCTCTAATGCAAAGCTGTTTGCTGAATCTCTCAAAAACATTCCAGACAGTAAGCAAGCTTTAAAAAGTTTAAATATGGTTGCAAATATTATCATCTCACTTACATGATTCTACACTGTGCTGTCACTCATATAATCTCCTACAAGTGTGCTTATTTTCTTAAAAAAAGAAAAAAAAGAGAACAATAAATCTATTAGGAATATTATACAGTTGTACCAAAAACTGGAAATGACAAATAAACAACTAAACAAATCCAAACGGTTGTGTTTATTAATTAGAATTCTGTTCCCACTAGCACCATTTATAGAAGAAACTCAAAGCAGACTGCTGGAGCTCTTGAGCTCTCAGGTCGTGATGGATCTGGATCTGTCTGGATCCGTTCAGTCTGGCTGAGAATGAACATCAGTCGCTCAAACTCTCGCCGGGACCGTCTCTCAGCCGCTCCACCACCTGCTCCTCACCCAACAGAATGAGCGCATAATGAGAGGAAGAATAACAGAGGCGAGCAGGGGGCGGCAATGTGGCTTTGTGGGGCAGTTGATGTCCTCCAATGGAGAATGAGAAGATCTGTCACTAGCTATTGGCGCCTAGATGTTCCTGTTAATTGCCAAGAGCTGCGGAGGAGCAGAGCCAAACTGAAGAAATATAAACAAGATTGCCTGTACAAAACTCACTCATGAAGCTGGGGTTTTTTAAACACGTTGCCATGCAATTGCTAGGGTGTTTTGAGTGGTTGCTAGGGTGTTTACTAGGGTGTTTTGAGGGCTTTCTAAGCAGTTGCTATGGGGTTACTAGGGTGTCCTGAATAGTGGCTATGGGGTTGCAAGGGTGCTGTGAATCATTGCTGTGGGGTTTCTATGGTGTTCTGAATGCTATGGGGTTACTAGCATGTTCTGAATAGTTACTATGGGGTTGCTTGGGTGCTCTGAATGGTTGCTGCGGGGTTGCTAAGATGTTCTAAATACTATAGAGTTACCAGGGTGTTCTGAATGGTTACTATGGGGTGGCTGGGGTGTTCTAAATAGTTGCTATGGGTTTTAGGGTGTTCTGAATGTTTACTATGAGGTTACTAGGATGTTCTAAATGCTTTGGGGTTGCTAGGTGTTCTGAATAGTTGCTATTGGGTTGCTAGGATGCTCTGAATGGTTGCTACAGGGTTGTTAGGGTGTTCTAAATACTATGGGGTTGCTAGAGTGTTCTGAATAGTTGCTATGGGGTTGCTAGGGTGTTCTGTATTGTATATGGTTACTAAGCTGCACTGAATGGTTGCAATGGGGTTGTTAGGGTGTTCTGAATGGTTGCTAGGGGGTTGCTTTGGTGTTTTGAATGCTGTGGGGTTACTATGGTATTCTTAATAGTTGCTATGGGGTTACTAGGTGTTCTGAATAGTTGCTGTGTAGGTTGTTAGGGTGTTATTAGTGGTTGCTAAGGTGTTGCTAGCATATTCTGAGTGGTTGCTGTGAGGTTACTAAGGCTATGAGGTTGCTAGGGTGTTCTTAGCAGTTGCTATGTTGTTCTGAGTGGTTCCTAGGGTGTTCTGGGTGGTTGCTATGAGGTTACTAAGGCTATGAGTTTGATAGGGTGTCGTGAGTAGTTGCTAAGGGATTGCTAATGTGTTTTGGGTGGTTTCTAAGGGGTTGCTAGGGTGTTCTGAATGGTCATTTTCAGGTAAAAAGGCTATGAGTTCACTAGGGTGTTGTGAGTGGTTGATAAGGGGTTGCCAGGGTGCTACAGATTGCTACAGTGTTTTGGGTGGTTGCTAAGGGTTTGCTAGGATGTTTTGAATGATTACTATCAGGTAAAAAGGCTACAAGCTCGCTAGGGTGTTGTGAGTGGTTGCTAAGGGGTTGCTAGGGTGTTCTGGGTGGCTGCTACTGATTGCTACAGTGCTTTGGGTGGTTGCTAGGGGGTTGCTTTGGTGTTTTGAAAGGATGCTATGAGGTTGCTAGGATGTTCTAAATGCTATGTGGTTACTAGGGTGTTATGAATAATTGCTATGGGGTTACTAGGATGCTCTGAATGGTTACTACGGGGTTGCTAGGGTGTTGTGAGTGGTTGCTACAGAATTGCTGTGCTATAATTTGCTAATGCTGCGGGATGATGCAGAGCAATGGTCAGCTTTATTACTTAGTGCTAGAAGTTTGATCACATCACTAACATTAACTAGCACTAGTAGTAGTGATGTTTGCCTGTAAGAATATCCTGATACGCTGTTAATGTTGAGGTTCTACATGTATGTGTAATGCAGTGTGAGAATGCCTCTGTATGTATATGCTGGATCTGAAGCGTGCACAGCAGGGCTGTTCTGTACTGCTGGAGGTGTCTGTGCTGTAATGGTCTGTTTTGTGGGAACTAGTGTGACACACTGGAGCAGAAACTGAACATGATGTCAGGGTGGAAATGCCAGAGCAAGTGTTTAAGTCGATAACAATCCAGAGAACTGCAGCTTTAATAAGAGGACACACACACTCACATACTCACATGCTCACAATGGCCCTAATGAACTACATCTGGTTTTCACACCCTCCCACTCACAGTCAGTTTGCATTGTGTGCTGGTGTGTGTGTGTGTGTTTGTGCGTCTGTGAGCAACTACGTGACAAAAAACAAAGCAAACAGCCAGATGAGAATTTTCTCACCACCTCAAAAGCAACGCGAGCGGAAGATCCTCTGCCCTGCTAATGTTAAAAAGAGATTGAATATTTCCACGGATCATTCACCTCCACTAGTCAGGGGAAATCAGAGGTTAGCGCTGTGGAACAACTTTATATTTTTGGAATCAGTTTTGGCGTAATTGATCACCAAGGCCATCTTTCCATTGAAGTTCATCTGTGCCATGTGTCATAGAAAAGAATCAAAATATATTACTTTTCAAATCCAGATGACTAGAAACACACTTCATTCGACACATTCGGGATAAATCACATGACAGAAATGACAATCTGTCATTATCTGGCCGAGCTGCCAAACCCATTTAAAGCACAAGAGAAACAGATGGTTTATAAAAGCAATAAAACCATCTGACGTTGTGTGGTAGAGTAATTTTACCACAGTTACAACTGTTAGCTGTAAAAGTATGTCCCCCATATTATTTATTCTGCTTTACTAAATGCTTTCATTTTAAAACAGGGAGAAAATATCTCACATTTGACATATTTTCTTCTGTGGCCTTCAGTCAGTTTCATCTGTCCTGCTTGAGGAATGACTGCAGCGGTAAAGCGGTTTAAGGTCTCTGGATGTCATGTGTCGTTACTGGAAATGTCAGGTCATCACGCTGTCCAGCTGGAGGTCGAGTGTGTGAACATCAGCTTTCCCTACAGTTTAAAAGCACAAAGTCTCTACAGAAAGAAATCTATTTGTATGATGTTATGAGTGGTTGCTATGTGGTTACTAAGGCTATAAGGTTGTTAGGATGTTTTAAGTGGTTACTATAGATTGACAGGGTGTTCTTAGCAGTTGCTATGTTGCTTAGAGTTGGTGCTAGGGTGTTCCGGGTGGTTGCTATGAGGTTACTAAGGCTGTGAGATTGCTAAGGTGTTGTGAGTAGTTTCTAAGGGGTTGCTAGGGTATTCTGAATAGTCACTACAGATTGCTACAGTGCTTTAGGTGGTTGCTAAGGGGTTGCTAAGGTGTTCTGAATGATTGCTATCAGGTAAAAGCTGAGTTTGCTAGGGTGTTCTGGATAGCTGCTACAGACTGCCACAGTGCTTTGGGTGGTTGCTAAGGTGTTGCTAAGGTGTTATGAATGGTTAGGCTGCTAGGTGTTCTGGGTGGCTGCCAAATTGTTACCGCTTTGGGTGGCTGCTAAGGTGCTGCTGGGTGTTCCGGGTGGTTGCTATGAGGTTAAAGGCTGGAGAGCTAAGGTGTTGTGAGTAGTTTCTAAGGGGTTGCTAGGGTATTCTGAATAGTCACTACAGATTGCTACAGTGCTTTAGGTGGTTGCTAAGGGGTTGCTAAGGTGTTCTGAATGATTGCTATCAGGTAAAAGCTGAGTTTGCTAGGGTGTTCTGGATAGCTGCTACAGACTGCCACAGTGCTTTGGGTGGTTGCTAAGGTGTTGCTAAGGTGTTCTGAATGGTTACTATCAGGTAAAAAGGCTATGAGTTCACTAGGGTGTTGTGAGTAGTTGATAAGGGGTTGCTAGGGTGTTCTGGGTGGCTGCTACAAATTGTTACGGTGCTTTGGGTGGTTTCTAAGGGGTTGCTAAGGTGTTCTGAATGGTTACTATCAGGTAAAAAGGCTATGAGTTCACTAGGGTGTTGTGAGTGGTTGATAAGGGGTTGCTAGGGTGTTCTGGGTGGCTGCTACAAATTATTACGGTGCTTTGGGTGGTTTCTAAGGGGTTGCTAAGGTGTTCTGAATGGTTTACTATCAAGGTAAAAAGGCTATGAGTTCACTAGGGTGTTGTAGTGGTTGATAAGGGTTGCTAGGGTGTTCTAGGTGGCTGCTAAATTGTTACAGTGCTTTTTAGGGTGGTTTCTAAGGGGTTGCTAGGGTGTTCTGAATGATTACTATCTGGTAAAAGACTATAAGGTGTTGGTGGTTGCTAAAGTTTGCTAGGGTGTTCTGGGTGGCTGCTACAAATTGTTGCAGTGCTTTGGGGTGGTTTCCTACAAGGGGTTTGCTAGGGTGTTCTGAATGATTACTATCTGGTAAAAAGACTATGATTTGCTAGGGTGTTGTGAGTGGTTGCTAAGGGGTTGCTAGGGTGTTCTGGGTGGCTGCTACAAATTGTTACAGTTCTTTGGGTGGTTGTTAAGGGGTTGCTAGGGTGTTCTAAATGATTACTATTTGGTAAAAAGGCTATGAGTTCTCTAGGGTGTTGTGAATGGCTGCTAAGTGATTGCTAGGGTGTTCTGAGTGGTTTCTAGATAGAAACCTACTGTTGAAAAATAATTTTTGAAGCAAAATATTAATGAAACATCATCTGACTGACTCTTTAATGCATTAAAAGCTCACTTCTGTCTTCATGATTTCATAAACCCCTCTCAGGTCTGGTTTGTTCTATTCTTGATGTTTGTGTGTTCATACTGCTGACACTACTTGCATTATTGCCTCCTTAAGATGACTTGCTTGTTCTATTCCTCATTTAAATAAAAGCATCGCTCAAATGAATAAATATAAAATGTAAACGATAGATGATTTGTGCATACTGTTAATAGTTAATGTAACTTATTGCATATGTATGCATATTTGTTTTATACTCTATTTATTAATATTACTGGTAGTTCTTTCTTTAAGGATCAATTTTGTGTCCCCAGGTTTGATTAGCCAAAATCAAGATTTTCCATCATCATTCACTCACAATCATGTCTTTCCAATCCAAAACTCACATGACACACATTCTTCTGTGGAATATAAAAGATGATTAGAGGAACATTCATGCTGGTTTATACAACAACAGAACATAATGATCATTTTTGTAAAGCAAAAAGGGGGAAAAAAAAAAACATTAATGTATCATTACAGAACACTGAATATACTTTGGTGCAGAAAAAAAAAATCACTTAAAATTGCTAGTAAATTTCACATAATTACAAAGAAACAGCAAGTAACAGTGAATTAAACATATTTTTTATTGTAAAACATCAAATGTTTTATTTACAACTTAAAAAAGGTTTTCTTTTTTTTTTTTTTTTTTTTTTACAAAATCTTTATTTCTTGCTTTCATATATTATATTCCTTTTTCTATTTTTTATTCTATATTTTATGATGTGTGTGTATGTTCATGATTCCTCCTGGTTCTGTTTGTTGTTGCAGTGTTGGACGAGGAACTGAGGAAAAACATTTCACTGCGTTACATCACATGCATGTAATATAAACGTGACAAATAAAGAACCTTGAACTTCATTTGTCTTCTGAAAGTCTAAATGAATCTCTTTTTTTTTCCTTTTTGAAGCCTGATGAAAATACAAATTTGGAAGAACATGTGGGTGAGCAAATAATGACAGCATTGTAATTTTCAGATAAACTCTTGCTGTTAATGCTGAATGTGTGTGTGTGGGTGTGTGTGTGCAGCAGGAGTGAGTTGTGTTTGACCTTTGCTGTGCTGTAGAGGTGGTGGCGTCTCTGACAGTGTGACAGAGAGACCAGCAGCAGCAATATAATGGATGAGCTCTCTCAAGGTTAACACCTCTCTCTCTCTCTCTCTCTCTTTCTCCTCCTTCCTTCTTTCTATCATCCATTCTTTTCCTCCTCACTCACTGCTGTTGCTTCTGTTCTGGCCTGGTTTTCCTTTTTATTTTTTATCTCTTCCTTGTTCTTTCAATCTCGGACATCGCTCCATCCGTGTGGCATAACCTCTTTCCATCTCGCCTCCTTCAGCTTTGACTCGCTGATTTACTTTTACATTTGTGCATTTAGCAGATGCTTTTATCAAAAGCGACCCACATTGCTTTAATACAGTTCATGCATTGCCTGCAATACGGGAGCGCTGTATTAGAGTCCTAGAATCTTCACTTACAGGTGGATTTAGTATTCACAAATACATATGCATGTTTGTCAATACATTATTCATGTGGTAAACTAACTATACATAAAGTACCTGGGTCGGATCATAATACAGTGACACTATCAGATGATAACACCAACATACGACATGATTAACATATTTATTTAGATGACACATTTAAGGTGAGGAAACTAAAGGTAAAACCTTTTTTTTTTCATGCACAGGTCAGTTTCTATTTGGATTCTATTATATTTCTAACATTTGCATTTGATAGTCTTCTCTTTCTGACTAGTGGAAAGAAAACATGCATATTTGCATGTTTCCTGAAGTGCACTTACATCAAAAACTCAGCAGTCCAAATAAATGTCAACCAAAAAGCTGACGGTAGCCATTGACTCCCATAGTATTTTTTCCATACGATGGAAGTCAATGGCTACTGTCAACTGTATGGTCACAACTAATATTTTGTTTATCTGTCTACTACAATAAATAAAAAGTGTATCTAATTTCACCTTTATTTTTTTGATTAGTGGAAAATTGACTAGTGCAAAATTGCAAGTTTCCTGAAGTGCACTTATATTCTTAGTATTTGAACATCAAAAACTCAACAGTCCAAACAAATGTCAACCAAAAAGCTGACGGTAGCCATTGACTTCCTTAGTATTTTTTCCATACTATGGAAGTCAATGGCTACCGTCAACTGTATGGTCACAATTAAAATCAAATTAAATCATTATTTTGTCTTTTAACATAATTTCACCTTATTTGCAAAATGCTTTTACACAGTAAAACATGGTATTATGAGGGTGCATATTCAAAACGCGTCATACTGCATGCTTAAACAGTCTAAAAATGTATATTTTTGTATGTTAAGACTGGCCAAACAAAACAAAAACACACAGTTAGACATTTGTGAATCAGACATACTCATGTTCAGTAGGATGAGTGTGAAAGAGACGCTGATGTGTCTAAATGAGCTGTTAAACTGCGGTTTGCTGGATGTTGCAACTATTGCACTGTGAAACACGTCATTACTGGAACATTGCTGGAGACCCGCGTGCAAACGGTGTTCATGCTACACGTGCGAATCATTCGTGTGAGATATCTGCAGGTCGACTGACTAGAAACAGCAAATAATTATCAGGAACGTAATTCCAACAAAGTGCAACTCTACCGCTGACACGTCGCTCACGAAGTTCTAATTGCACGGTTAGCGACGCTGCTATCGGCGCTAAGCGCCATGCTAGGCTAGCTGTGAGTTCTCCCGTCCGCGCGCGTCAGTGACAAACAGCATTCGCCGCTCATCCATCATAAGTGCCAAACTCAGACATTCATTACAGAGTTTGCCGATCTTTGCTGTTCTCCTCGCCGCTTTTCACTTAATCTCTCTCGGCGCTTTCTCAGCCGCTACCGATGCTGGAAAGATGCTGAACAGCAGTAAAGGAAGCACTACATTAATTAAATGCAGAAATTTGCCTCCCTCTATTTTGTTGCTGAGAAAGAACTGCTAAGATTGATGAACTTCTCTGAGATTCGAGAGCGCTCCGCTAGTCTCAAATCTGAGCTTAATTGAGATGGAGCGTCTATTAGGTGAGCCGCATACATTAAGGTGTCAAAACTCGGTATTCTAATCTCGCCCGCCTTATTTTTCTCGCTTCACTCTCTGAGCGCGGGCCTTCTTTATATGCGGCGCTGGGGTTAAGGCGCACGCCGTGTGAGAAACATGCTCTCGGTCGCCAGGGTCAGGAACACGGAGTCTCCGGAGACGCGAAGGCCTTTGTCTTTGGCAAGGTTGATTTTAGAGTAATTCAGCTCTGGCTGTGACTCACACTCATACGAAAGCAGACGACCCTGACCGGCTTTACTAATTATTTTAACAAAAAATGCCATGGTACTACTGTTTTTTTTTTTCTACTGCAAAAAACTGCTGCAAAAAAGATATTTCACACTATAATTTGTTTTGCATTCAACTTATTGTGTAAAAATAAATATATAGCTAATACATATGTGACCCTGGACCAGTCATAATATCACGGGTATATTTGTATCAACAGCCAACAATACATTGTATGGGTCAAAATGATTGATTTTTCTTTTATGCCAAAAATCATTAGGATATGAAGTAAAGATCATGTTCCATGAAGATCTTTTGTAAATTTCCTCCTGTAAATATATCAAAAATTAATTTTGGATTAATTTTATGCATTGCCTCAAACTTAATTTAGACAACTTTAAAGGTGATTTTTTCAATATTATGATTTTTTGCACCCTCAGATTCCAGATTTTCAAATAGTATCTCGACCAAATATTGTCCTGTCATAACAAACCACACATCAATGGAAAGTTTATTTATTCAGTGATGTATAATACAAATGTAAAGGAAAAAAAAAAGTCCCTTATGACTGGTTTTGTGGTTCAGGGTCACATGTTAATTTTATATTTTAACAATTTCTACACACACACAGAAATATGACACATATGTTTATATATGTGTTCATTTAAGTTGTATTTGAATATTAATTCTACGAATACATGAATATATATATATATATATATATATTACATACAATTCTTAAAAATTAAGAAATTAATATTTTTTATTAATACACATGCACTTTGTTTTGTAAATATTATTATTATAAATAGATATAAACACATACACATAACTTACACACACAAAATATATATATATTTTTTTATGTATATTAGGGCTGACAAACGATTAATTGCGATTAATCGCATACTAAAAATTTTGAGTTTGCCTAATATATGTGTGTGTACGGTGTGTAATTATTATGTATATATAAATACACACACATTAATGTATATATTTAAGAGAAATATGTTATGTACAAAATATACTTATTTATATATAATTCTATAAAAATTATAATAAATGCATATACATGTAAATATTTCTTAAATATATACATTAATGTGCTTGCATTTATATATACATAATTACACACACATATATTAGACAAACTCAAACTTTTATTTTGTATGCGATTAATAGCGATTAATCGTTTGTCAGTCCTAATGTATACAGAATTATATGTATTCAATTAATTTACATTTAAATACATTCTACATATATTTTCACATTTTCTATCTGTATTGGCTTTGGTATTGTTGGACGGCTCATCAGACGCTCAGACTAGCAGCAGAAGGGTAAGTGTGTCTATGCTGAAAACACCTTTGAATCAGAAATTGTTTTTTTTTAGATTCTGGATGCAAAATATGACCTGTGTGAGCCAAGATGCTCTTGACGAGAGCAGAGCGATCTGGAGCCTGAGCCGGTGATTATTCATTCAGTCTCAACAGTAGCTCACAGCTGATCCCTGACATGTCAGGACTCTCTCATGATACGCTTCATATTTAAACATTAATACCACCTACAAAGACGGACACGAGCACAGTCTGCTGAAATATGAAAGCTCAAGGAAAGAGGAGGAAGAAGAAGACATGATCAGAGACTCATTTACACAAAGAAACACACACACAATAAGCCGCGTTGACAAAACACAGAAATCAGCCATAAATTCATTTTTATGCACGTCGCTGCATGGAACGGAATGAGACAATTTATAAAAGAAACGATTTACGCTGACATTCGTTCTGCTCCAATAAGTAGCAGAATACAAAACAACACAATGATTATTTTTAAGTTACACTGTACTGAACATGCAGCTCCGCGTTCAGTCATTACTGCGTTTGTCTGAACTCTTTTTTTTTTTTTTTGGTCAAAATATATTTTAAATACATGCCAGATATATACTGTAAACAGTGAAGCTCAATGAAATGTGTTTTTGAAATTGTTTTTTTGAAAATGTTTTACCCTCGTTTAGCAAAATATTTTTCAAAATGTGGTAAGAAAATACATCTGCAATCTTACAGTAGCCTACATTTCGGCTTTAATCATGACTTATTTTTATTTAAATGTGTTTTATGTTTACACGTGTTACAGACAACAAAAAGTTTTTCTTCAAATGTCACATTTGTGAATGCATTTTCTTGGACTAAAATACATGGAGGGCAAAATACATTTTTAATGTTTTTAAAAAATTATATTTATATTTTTTAAATATATTTTTTAAAAATTGCCAGAAATATATTGGTTGGTATTTTAGCAAATTTATTTTAGGCCTTTTTTAATTTTTTTATTTAAAAATATATGTTATTTTTTTACCTTTATTTACTGATTTACTAATTCATTAATTTACTTATTTATTTTTGTTCATATGTACACTAAACCTTAAGACTTAATTGCATAATAATTGCAATTTAAATTAAATGATGATGTATAATTGTTTAAAATTAAATTAAATGCAATTAGCTGAACTTTTGATCCACTTAAGCAGGACTTGTAATTTACTTGATTAAATTACCAACTTATATACATTAACTTATACCAACAAATCTCATTTTTAGAAATAGTTATTTAAATTAACAACTGCAGGTTACCACTTTCTACATTGTAGCCTATGATAATATCAATTTATAATAAAGTTGCAATTAACCACATTTAAAATATATAAACATTAACCTTCCTGTTGTTTGAAACACTGGTTAAACTATTTAATTCTTCTTGAAATGTCATGAATATTTCTCGTTTCTTGTCACGACTGTCCACGCAAATCTCACAAGGGTTTCACACAACGAGGGTTCCCTCGCTACTGTACATTACGAGCAGCCTGACAATCTACAGTCTGAAAGCACACACTCATTAGCAGGACGATTGCACGGCTGCAATTTTCCTCCGCGAGACGAGATTCACACGACACGTCAAAAACGAGAGTAAAATAAAGCCGCGTTTGAAGGCCGAGCGTAATGGCTGCGATTATGATAGCAGAACTCAAAATGCAACTGTCTGTGTGAAAATAAATAGGACGAGCTGTAAAGCGCATCAGTGCCATGGAACAACTCCAGCCATTGATTTTCTTTTTTTTTTTTTTGCAAGTGCATCAGTGATAAAGGTCCATAAATGGAAGAGAGTCTCTGAATGACCAGGAACGTGATGCAGGTCTGGTCGATATGAAGTGATCGTTGTTTCTTTGCACTGATGGCGCCTGCATGAGCCACGAACGCTTCGAGGAGAACCGGACGAATATCTGCGCTATTCCAGTAATAATTAGGAGCATTAGCGTCGGCTTGGGAAGAGCCGTGTGCAACCGATCTGACCCCTGAGAATTTGGTATTATGAGGGGGAAAAATTCAATTTTAAAAGAATCTTGATCTCAGCGAGAGAAAAATATGTTTAACCCATTCAAAATCTCATGCTGAATCATTATTTTATTAAACAGTCATAACTAAAACCATATTGAATCTGATCATCAACTTCTCATTAATGAGAGAATGTGAAAACAATTTAAAGTATTAAATGTTCCATGTTATTACTGCATTTACCACTTTTTTAATAATTAAAAATTGTGATTTTTTTTTGAAAAATCAAATTCTACATGAAACTGTAAACTAACTCTAGCCCTACACCAGAAAAAAATAATAAATAAAATAAATATTTTGAATATATCAATGTATGAAATGTATAAGATATATTCTGAGAATCATCAGTATGAACCCCACTGGAATTAATGGAATTTAATTAAATTCCTTCAAATTTATAAACCACAATTGCTAAAAATAAATAAATAAACAAAAAGTTTTTAAACAAAATAAATTCATTTTACTTGTAGAAACCTTCACTTGAAAAAAAGTGAACAATTTTTCATGCTGCAGTGGTTTGTCAATAGGCGTATATATATATATATTCATGTTTATCATAAAATTTTAGTCCCAAAAGTGTGTGAGATATGGAGAAAATCCTTAATATATTTCACAAAAGTTTTTTGACACTAATATAAATTCATAGATAATTTAAGGAGTATTTTTGACACCTAATGGGACTCCACACATACTTGGGTCAAAAATGACCCATATCTCTTAAAAAATAACTGTAAAAAAAATCTATAAAAAATAAATAATGTGTTTAAGGCTCTTAAAGCATTTACAGAGTTTTGTTTTTTTATTTCCTTACTAAATACTATGTTTTTTTTTGTTAGTCCAAAAACAGCTTTCATTGAAACCTTGACTCATTTTTTACTTCTACGTTTTTCATGGTTAATTAATATAATATATTAAACATATTAAATGTTCTGAAAACAGTTTCAGGTGTAATGCCTATTTCATATGTGAAAAGTTAGCCAATCGCAGCAGTGGGCGTTTACACTGAAGTCTTGAAGGGACACGCCCATTTAAACAATGTTTAAATCAGACGACTAAAACCAGGGACTTTTATTTATAAATGATGAGTTTCTGAAGTACAAAATATAAGTGCACCTCAGGAAACTTTATATGATTTTAAAAACAGTCAAATGTCAACCAAAGCCATTGACTTCCACAGTACTTTTTTCCATAATATGGAAGTCAATGGCTACCGTCAACTTTTTGGTTCCCAACATTCTTCGAAATATCTTCTTTTTTGCACAACAGAAAAAAGAAACTCATACAGGTTTGAAACAACATTTTTAGAAAAATAAATAATGTGTATTTTAAGGCTCTTAAAGCATTTACAGAGTTTTGTTTCCTTACTAAATACTATGCTTTTTCTTTCTTTCTTTCTTTTTTTTTTTTTTTTTGACATTTTATGCATCTCTTCCAGGTCAAACAGACCCAAATGCATTATGAGGGTAAACAAACATTTTTTATTATAATAATATATGCATTCATTTATAATTTTATGTTAATTTATTACTTATTATTTTATTCAAAAGTGTTTTATGTTCACACGTTATAGAAAAAATATGGATATATGTCTGTTTTCTTTCTAAAAATCGAAAATATAAAAATACAAAATTATATTCAATTGATATACAAAAATGCACATAAAATATAGAAAATATTTATGTAAATATATTTTGAAACATTCTTTAGCAAATATATTTTTTGGCCAGATATATTTTTTGGCCATGTCTCTTCTGGGTAAAAACGGACCCGAATGCATTACAACAAATTTTTGTTTTGTTGTGTCGGACCTCCACCTGATGTCCAATATAACATGTGGCTCCTGAAGCAGAAGCAGTGATAAGGAGGAACTGAAGGTGATCAGAAGCAAACATCTGTGTTTCCAGCTCTTGGGAATCATCTGTCCAGCAGATCTGGGAACAGTTATCTCACACACACTAAATATAGACGCCTCTGGCCATTATCCAGACACTTGTGGACCAGGAGGGTTTCCATCTAATTATCAGACAGAAGCCTTTCCAAGAACAAAGCGAAGCGCATCTGAAAACACCACGCTGCATCTCACGGACAGCCGGATCATCAGGCGTCCATAATGTGTGTCTCGGATGAATCAGAAAAGCAATACTGAAGCCATTCGTGTTAACAAGCCATCAAACACTGACCTATCTACGACTCGCAGCCGTCACTCGGGATTGATCGCGCTTTATTACCTTTAAGGTGCTTAAGAGGGACTTCTTATCAATTTAATTACCGACGCTCGTTCATTAATGAACAGTCTGTACAACACAGTACTGTTCCTTTAAGAAGAACTGCTCGTTATTTAGATCAGCTCCTCCCTAAAGTCCACAAAACATCAAGTTTGACCTTAATTCACACCAAAAAAAAATAAAAAATACTGTCATCATTTACTCACCCTCGTCTCATTCTATACTGTATTTTTCAAAATAAATAAAAGATTTTACAATTGCAAAAATAAAAAGTAGCAGAAAGAATTTTTTTAAGTGCATAAAAATGTATACAATATATTATAAGGTGTTTTAAATGTACAAATGGAACAAATTTGAAACTTTTTTTTAATTATTAAACAATATCATGAATTGCAAATTAAATTCTATATGAAATTCTATTTTTCCTAATCTGATACTAAACTGAATTAATCTGAATAATGACTCTGTAGAGCTGCTTTACAGCTCAAACTGAAGTCGTTTCATAACTGATGAATTTTACACTATTATATTATCTGTTTATTAATGTAAAGCTGCTCTGAAACAGTATCTGTATTGTATAAAGCACTATAGAAATAAATATGACTTGATCTTTTGACATCTAAGAGGATGTCCTTGTTAGTCCAAAAACAGCTTTCATTGAAACCTTGACTCATTTTTTACTTCTACGTTTTTCATGGTTAATTAATATAATATATTAAACATATTAAATGTTCTGAAAACAGTTTCAGGTGTAATGCCTATTTCATATGTGAAAAGTTAGCCAATCGCAGCAGTGGGCGTTTACACTGAAGTCTTGAAGGGACACGCCCATTTAAACAATGTTTAAATCAGACGACTAAAACCAGGGACTTTTATTTATAAATGATGAGTTTCTGAAGTACAAAATATAAGTGCACCTCAGGAAACTTTATATGATTTTAAAAACATGGCCTGAACAGTCAAACGTCAACCAAAGCCATTGACTACAATATGGAAGTCAATGGCTACCGTCAACTTTTTGGTTCGAAAACAACATTTTTGGGTGAACTGTCCCTTTAAGAGAGCTTACTAAGTAAAATCGTCAGCTACTTGCATCAAAAGCAGAGCTTGATCATTTTTGCATGAAGTACAGATTAATTTAAATCTGATAATCTTGCTGTTGGTTCTCACTTATCATGTGACTGATTGCATTGCAACAAGATTGCACTGTGAAATGACCGAATGTTGATTTAGTGCGGAAGTAACCCTTGAACGTGCTGTTGAAGGATATTTAGAGATGAGTTTTCTCAGGAGGACGGAGGGTCTTTAACCAAACTGCAAGTAAGTGACACCAAATGAGTGCGTTTCTACCTCTCTGCATGTTGGGATCGCTTCTGCTCATCTGTGCTGCCGTTGTTCAATGGAGCAACATCTCCACATCTGCCGAATGACACTTCATTGAAGATCTTCCCTGCAAAAGCATCATATTCAGAGGCGTGCAGATTACAACCTTTACGTGCCTGTAGTAGGTCACAACGGCGTCTGTATTTGACCAGCGCTCGGATTCTGTATCTATAATAAAAGTCACACACCTGACAAGCAGACGCTTTATCAGTGATCTCCACTTGAAAAGGTCTTCGTCTCGCTCTCCCTCTGGAAGAACCAACAAAAAGACAAATGGCTAAAACGGTGCGGTGACAATATTGGGCGTGATTCTTCTTTTCCTGTGTGTGTGTGGTGGCGTTTGGTTAATAATGCCCTGACCGTTTCATTATAGTAATCAGAGAGCGATCGGCCGGCGCTGGCAGAATGAGTGAGAGCTCACACACTCGCCTCATTAACTCACACACACACACACGCTTCCGCGGAGCTCGCGACAAATTGGAATTGCCTTTTGTGGTCGGCGGCCCCCACAAAACACACACCCTCTCTCTCTCGTGCCCTTTCTCGCACGCTCTCGTGAAGAGCCGTATCTCTCGTGCCATCGTGTCCCGTACGCTCACATTACTCCTACATCTCCAACAGGGCGGCAAAACAGAGAAAACACAAAGAGAGACGGGACATTCCTGTTATCATGCGCTAAACATTAGTAACTTGTGATGAAATTTGAATTCAATAATGACTATTTACATTGTATTAGATATACATTTTTAATCAGTTCATTTACTTTCTTGTTTTAGAGAGAAACAAACAGAAAAAACAACACAGAATTCATTAAATACGCTGATACTGATACATCTCCCTCCAAAATGAGGTCACTTCCTGGAGGATGATGTCATTAAAGGAGAAGTCCACTTTCAAAACAAAGATTCAGGTATAATGTACTCACCCCCTTGTCATCCAAGATGTTCATGTCTTTCTTTCTTCAGTCGTAAAGAAATTATCTTTTTTGAGGAAAACATTTCAGGATTTTTCTCCATATAATGGACTGATATGGTGCCCCGATTTTGAACTTCCAAAATACAGTTTAAATGCGCCTTCAAACGATCACAAATGAGGTTGTAAACGATCCCAGCCGAGGAAGAAGAGTCTTATCTAGCGAAACGATTGGTTATTTTCATTAAAATAATACAATTTATATACTTTTTAATCTCAAATGCTCGTCTTGCCTTTCTCTTCCCGACCCCTGTTTTTGTTCTGGTTCATGACAGTTAGTGTATGTGGAAAAACTCCCATCTCATGTTCTCCCTCAACTTCAAAATCGTCCTATATCACTGTTTTACCTTTTTTGTTAAGGGTGTTTGATCTTCTTTGTAAACACTGTGTCTGTTCTTCTGCAGCGATGTAGGATGATTCTGAAATGATTTTGAAGTTGAGGGAGAAAATACGATTGGAGTTTTTCGACATACACTAACTGTCTTGAGTCAGAATACACAGAGTTCAGGGAGAGAAAGACAAGACGAGCTTTTGACATTAAAAAGTATTTAAATTGTATTATTTTTATGAAAATAACCGATCGTTACTCTAGATAAGACCCTTCTTCCTCGGCTGGGATCGTTTATAGCAGCATTTGTGATCGTTTGAAGCCGCATTTAAACTGTATTTTGGAAGTTCAAAATCGGGGCACCATATCAGTCCATTATATGGAGAAAAATGCTGAAATGTTTTCCTCAAAAAACAAAATAATAATAATAAATAATAAAAATAATTTCTTTACGACTGAAGAAAGAAAGACATGAACATCTTGGATGACAAGAGGGTGAGTACATTATATGTGAATCTTTTTTTTTTATAAGTGGACTTCTCCTTTAACCCTGTAAAGCATTATAGTTTAGTTTTGGAACAGTTACAGAACATATAGACAAAAAAAGAAATGTTTGCATGTGTTGTTATAGTTCATATGTGACCCTGGAACACAAAACCAGTCTTAAGTAGCAATTTGTAGCAATAGCCAAAAATACATTGTATGGGTCAAAATTATATTTTTATGCCAAAAATCATTAGGATATTAAGTACAGATCATGTTCCATGAAGATATTTTGTAAATGTTCTACCGTAAATATATCAAAACTTAATTTTTGATTAGTAATATCCATGGTTAAAAACTTTACTTGGACAATGTAGAAGCGATTTTCTCAATATTTTGATTTTTTTGCACCCTCAGATTCCGGATATTTGAATAGTTGCATCTCGGCCAAGTATTGTCCTATCCTAACAAACCATACATCAGTGGAAAGCTTTCAGATAATGTATAAATCTCAGTTTCCAAAAATTGACCCTTAAGACTGATTTTGAGCTCCAGGGTCAAATATATTAAGAATATGGGGGGAAAACAGCTTATTTTATTCAGACTCAAACTCAGAACAGCAGAAATCCTGCTGCATGTAATGTAAATCAATGAGATCTTTATAACATTACAGCAGATACTGACATAAAATGATCTGAATATGAGTGGTCACTCTATATCTCCAATAACATAACTTAGTAAGATGAGATTAAAATGATCCAAACACTGTAAAAAGTTGTTACAAGTTTAAACTTAAAAATTTAAGTTTAGCAGCTGCCTTAAATTATTTTTTAAGTTAAATCAACTTAAAAGTTCAAGTTATTTCAAACTTATTTCATTGTAGTGAGTTGAAATGACTTAAAATTTTAAGGCAAGTTTTTAAGCTGAAAATGTTTACAGTGTTCATATAATGCAATGCAGTTCAATGATGATGAACAAATAAATGTTCCTCAAAAGATGTGAGATGTTTTGGAGGCTTGTGAAGATCATTCCTCCACTGAGGAACAGTGAAAGTAAAGATTCTGGAATCAAACGTTCCTCAAAAGATCCTGATGATCAGATTTCAGACAAAAAAATTAAAGCAAAGTCAAGCTGCTTCAGTAAGTGTTGAAATATGACTACAGTTATTCTGACGTTTGCTTGATCAAAATCAGTCAAGATTTGACAGCAAAAACACACGTGAAGCACCAGCTGAAGGTGGATGTTAAAAAACTCAATTAGACGGCAGAAGACATGGAGTAGATTGTGTGTGAAACAGCAAAGTTTGATCTTTTAGAAATTCAACTACAATACAGTAAATCTTATACGGTTATTAACGGAACTGGCTTTTTAAAATAACATTCCCAAAGGGAAAATAATAAAAGTACCTGATTCTCTATTATCCTGGTTCTCCACGTTTTGACTGATTATCATATACTGGTTCCTCAAGCGCTTTGCAAAGACGATCTCCATCGCTTCATTAGTACAAGCGTGTTCTCTGTGCAGGAACTCCAGACTGTTTTTGGCCTGTGGGAAAATAAAAGCACACAGAAACGTTCAACAGCTCGTATTAGAAAGAGCGACGACACGTTTTAAATGCAAGTTTGTCTAGGCAAATGTCAGAGTTTCCAGTCTGAGAGCAGATGAAGCGCTCAAGCACACGTCACTTTGATGGAGCGCGCTCCATTTACACGTGATTGACAGCTGTGACTTACGGTACCGGCCCAAGATAACGACAAGGAGATGCGAATTTCTGCAAAACACACTACAGCAAGAAGAACAACCAGTTGTTTTCACAGTTTAGATCACTAAATGCTGCTTTTAGTCTGGAGAGGACGTTTTTTTATGAAATTTTCAATATATTTCAAAATATACTCTGCCGCTTTTGGATCAGTAAGATTTTTAATGGTTTTTAAAGACATTTTTATGCTCATCAAGGCTGTGTTCATTTGATCAAAAGTACAGAAAAAAAATTTAATATTGTGAAATATTATTACGATGTAAAACAATGCTTTTCTATATTGATATACATTAAGATTCAATTAATATCTGTAATTAAAGTTGCATTTTCAGAATCACTACTCCAGTCTTCAGTGTCACATGATCCTTCAGAAATCATTCTAATATGCTGATTTATTATCAATGTTGAAAACTGCTTAATATTTTTTTGGAACCTGTGATACTTTTAAGATTCTTTGATCAATAAAAGGTAAAAAACAAAACAAAACAAAAGAAAAAAAAAAACAGCATTTATTTAAAATAGAAATGTTTTTAACAATATACACTACTGTTCAAAAGTTTTCAGTAAATTTTTATTTTTTTATTTTTTTAAAGAAATTAATACTTTTATTCACCAAGGATGTGTTAAATTAATAAAAAGCGATAGCATGGATTTACACTGTTAGAAAAGATTTATATTTTAAATAAATGCTGTTCTTTTTAACTTGTTATTCATCAAAGAATCCTGAATAAAAGAATCACAGGTTGCAAAAAAATATTTGTCAGCACAACTGTTTCCAACATTGATAATTCTAATAATAAATCCGCATATTAGAATGATTTCTGAAGGATCATGTGACACTTAAGACTGGACTAAGAGCTGATGAAAATTCAGCTTTGCATCACAGGAATAAATTATATTTTAAAATATATTAAAATAAAAACCATTATTTTATATTGTAATAACATTTTGCAATATTATTGTTTTTTTTTTCTGTATTTTTGATCATATAAATGCAGCCTTGATGAACATAAGAGACTGATCCCAAACTTTTGAGTGGTAGTGTATGTTTCAGTATGTTTCAAAATATATTTATTTATGAATAATATATTTTTTGTACATTCTTTTATAAATGAAACATTTAAAAATGTTTTCATTTAATATTTGCTTTAATTAATAAATGCTTTTATAAATATACATTTTTTGTAAATATATAAAAAATGGCTCAAATATTTATGTAGAAAATATATTTACGCAAACATATTTTAATTTATAGAAATATATGTTTCCTTAAATTTTATTAAATCAAATTTTTACATAAAATGCCTTTAAAGAACCCAGAAAGCAACCCCCTGATCTCCAAAGATCCATATACTCCAGAAGCTTTAGCGTTCAGCTCCACCTCGTAAAGCTCAGGCACCTTTAAGCTCAGTGACATATAATACATCTCTGCAGCCCAAACAGTCGCGGCTTTAATAACCTGCACACCTTCCCCTTCCGTGACACTAATGTTAGACCGATCGGCCTGAACACACACGTCGGCTCGCTGCTTCCTCCCTTTCTCTGCGCCGACCGCTGTGACTTATAGCAGAAGACTTCAATAAGCCAGCGGCTAATGCAATTAGAAACAAAGAACACTATTTATTATAGCGGCGGTGCGGCGCTGGAGCCGCGGGCCAGAAGATGCTGCATGTGTGTGGAGATCAGGAGAACTGGACACATTTCATTAGGAGAACACATATTCAGAGATGATTGAAGGAGAGCAGTGGAGAAGGAGAATCATATTCCTCTCAGGATGAGCTCTAGATTCGAGAGTCTCTTAAGAGGGACTATATCAGGTTTCCTACAGAGAGATTAAAAACACATCTGACTACAGAAGAAACCTGATGATTAGACCAAACATCACCTGCAAAGTCATGAATACATTTTTTCATCGATTCAAGGTCATGGGTGAAATTTCCATGTGCAACAATTACGTATTTACCTAAACATACTTACTAAAACACTTCAATCTAATAAAATGCCACATGGAGACTTCAGTTAATATTAATAAATGATAATGCAAATGGATCATTGAATCGCAGGTTTGAATTGATTCACTGAAATGGACAGTCTGAACTGATTCCTGGAACTGAACGGAACTTGCAAACTTTTTTTGTACTTGAATCAACTTGTTATCAAAACGTCTCTGTCAGATGCTCCCATCAGTGTTATTTTTGCACGTTAACTAAAACAATTAAAAATCTGTAAATACCATTTTGGGTAATCCAATTAAAATAATTTAAAATATAAATATAAGATTTAAAAAGTAGCCTAAACTAAAATTAGAAATATTGCAGTATTGAAATTACTAACATAATAATAATAATAATAATAAAGTTAAAAACAAATATAAAAAAAATTACAAAAAAATTAATTATTAATTACAATAAATAAAATTACAATACTACAAAACTAATAAAACTGACTAAAGCACATTACAAAATTACACAAAATTGAATTAAAAAAAAAAAATGAAAATATAAACCTTTTTTCAAAATATGAATACAAATATAATAGCAAAATAACATTTAAAAATGTAAATAAATGAAAAAATAAATATGGGTAAAATGTCTGTTTAAAAAAAATAATAAATAAACAAAAATTCAGAAATTTCCTTTATACTAATACATTGTGCCCTCATGTTTCAGATTTCTTATAGGGCGGCTCTCATAAACTAAACTAGTCTAATGATGCTGTATTTAGAAACTTAAAACCAACTAAAAAGCGCATTTAAACCATTTTGATATTCATAATGTGATATATTTACATCTAGCTTAAAATTCATGTGAGTATTTGGTGATAGTGAATTTTTTATATATATGTATATTGTCCAGAATAAACTGACAAATCAAAGACTTACTCTGTGCTTATATTTTAATCATAGTAGTGCATTTTTGGAAAGAACAGAACATTCTTTATAGCGCTTTATATTGAACGTATTCTTTGTAATAGCCGATATTTTCAGCGCAGGGATGTTGTGTGTTGTGCGGCGACACACTGATGGTAGAAGGTGACCCTGTGATAGCGTGTGTGATGGTAACAGGGCAAAAGCTCCGACAGCGGCCACCTGGGACGAGAGACAGAGAGAGAGAGAAAGAGAGAGAGAGAGCTGTGCTGTCTGATGCATTTATATCTGCTGATTACAGTCAGTAGCTCTGATATCAGTGTGTGTTTGTTTGTGTGTCGCTGTGACTGGATCTGTACCAGAGATCACTGACACCAACACACGCTCGCATTTATCTAAATGAGGCCATACCTAGAGATCTACAGTTTTAAATAAAGGAAATGACTTCACACTGACTAACCCTAACCAAACCCCTAAAGAAACACACACACACAAACGCACACACAGAGTGTCCTGTAATGTGTGAATCTCTCATTACTCATGCAATTAAAGAGCTGAACGGCCACATAAATAACCATCGGGCTTCATTCCCGGAGGATCTGCGGACAGACGGAGGAGGAACTCTCACATACAGGTAAAGGTGTGACACGTCAGCACAAATCCAGCGTTCAGCTGATTCCAGGATTCTGGAGACGATCACACACTAAAGTTAATGTTGAGCAAGTTCACATTCAGCAGTCAAACTTCGAAAACACTTTCAAATTCTACAATGTATAAAACATGAAGGCTGCAACTGAAATTGCAAACCATACTACTGTATATAGTAGGCGAAAAGCTATGTGAAAGAGTCCAATTTACAGTATTTATAAAACAGTAAATACCCAGTGTGCATCTGATATTGTTTTTCTCCTGTTTATTGTGAAGCTGCTTTGAAACAATCTGTACTGAATAAAGTGCAATACAGATTAACAGTGGTTCTTCTGCCTTCTGGCTCCGCCCACCACTCTGCCTATTGCCCCGCCCACCCCAGCACAGGTGTCAATCATCACAGGTCTCACACCCCCAGTGTACTGACATAATATTTCCAGTTGTTTGTGATTTGCTTGATAAGGACATAAAAAAAACATAAAAGGACATAAAATACTTTTATACTCACAATTTCGACTTAATAAAATATTTTAAAGTTTGAAATGACTAAAAGGCATATTCCTTATGAAAAATGGCCATTTGTGATCCTAGACCACCAAACAAGTCAATTTTCTAATTCACATGAATAAATAAGCTTTCCATTGATGGTAGGATAGTAGATTTTTTCGAGATACAACTCAATACAGATGACTTGATTACCTACTACTCCTAGTGGTTCTTCTGCCTGGCTCCGCCCACCCCTCTGCCTATTGCCCCGCCCACCCCAGCACAGGTGTCAATCATCACAGCCCTCACACTCCCAATGCATTTACATGATACTTCCAGTTGTTTGTGATTTGCTGAATAAGGACATTTTAAAATACTATTTACTCACGATTTCTACCCAATAAATCATTATGAAGTTTGAAATACCTAAAAATCATGTTCCTTATGAAAACGGTCATTTGGAGTTTGAAGATTTGATTAATTTTCAAGACTTTTCCAGGTCTAAAAATCTCACTTTTAAAATTAGGATTCTTCATATGCTCAGGTTTTCCAAGAATTCTGAAATAAATGCAATAAATAAATAATTAAATTAAATTAAAAACTAGATTTTCTAAATAATTCAAGTCATCTTGTGGCCCCTTGTTGGACCCCAGACCCCTGGTTGAGAAACACTGTCCTAATAAAGCAAGTTTCTAAAACCACAGATTTAGCATTATGAAATGATATTAATATTACCAAAACATCTTTGTTTGTTTTAATCAAATGGAATATAAAGACAAAAACACATTTGTATTGAGTTTCATATAGCGACGGCTCAGATCTGCTGAGATTCAGCCTAATGTTTTCTGACGGCTCCTATATAAACGCGCAGATGTACAGTAAACGCTGTGTTTCAAACACACACACACACACACACACACACACTCTCTCTGTGATTCTGGCTAAAATCAGTGTTAGAGCAGCGGTTCATCTTCTTTCATTATCGGACCCTTGTGAACGCTCGTCCTGACAGTCCAATTCCTCAGCGCTGCCACACCGTCATCCCTAATTCATTTTCCTCTTCCGCAATTTATTTCCCCTCCTGACCCCGCGCATAAAGAGCGACAGACTCTGCTCTCAGCACAGACTCACAGATCTTCAGTACATACATCTTCATCTTCCTCCTCACGTGCCTGTCAGCGCGCTTTAACAATAGCAGCGGATGAAATACAATTAGCGTCGCTCACTGGCGTTTCCAAACGTTACGCTCGCGCTCCGTCAAACTCTACAAAAGCCATTACAAAGCTCTGCACTACCGAAACTGATCTTCTTGACATGTTTTCCAATACAAACATTTAAACAGTCTTCAAGCAATTTTTATTTACTGGCAGTGTTGGGGAAAGTTACTTTTAAAAGTAATGCATTACAACATCGCGCTACTCTCTAAAAAAAAGTAACTAATTACATTACTTAGTTACTTTTTATGGAAAGTAATCTGTTACATTACTTTTGCGTTACTTTTTAAATCTGGGCGGGGCTTGCTTGTTTGTTTTTAATATAAAAAGTTTGATTTTTGGCAAATGTAAAAGCTCTAACACCAAAAATCCTCAGGCTGAAGGAAAAGTAAATTCACGTCTATAGTAGAAAGCAGAAAAAGAAAATTCAACACTCTTTAGCAATAAAAAAAACATGTTAGTTTATCTTAAGACGTTTTTGCTTATTAGTATGGTTGAACTGGATCATCAAAGGTCGACACTGGTTATTATTTAACATCTTTAATTATTGCAGGTTTTCATCATATTCTGAGTTGCATTTCACCATTTTAATTCATTTTGAGGAATACTGAATCTGTTTTCTGTTTTTCTGTTGTTTTTTTTTTGTGAATGAGATGAATTAATGCATGTTCACATTTAGTCTAGAACTAAAGTAACATCTTACTCCTGATTGTCTTTTAACATGCAGGAGACCTTTTAATTAATCAATGGGGAAAAAAAAATCAGATATTTTCTTTACCAGAAAAAAGTAATCTGATTACATAATTAGCCTTAATGTAATGCGTTATCCTCAACACTGTTTACTGGAGATGCACAATGAGAGAAGATAAGAAGTCTTTAAGTGAAAATAAAGTGAGTTTATGCTTAAAATGGGAACAAATATCTCGCAATGTGGTCAGAAAATTGCTTTCACCTTTAAATTAAGCTGATTTTTCAGACTCCACTGGCAAATATTTGTTCATGTTTTAGTCATAAACTCATTGTGCATCTTAAGTAAATATATCCTGATTTAAGAATGTTTTGCACTGGAAAATAAGACAAAAATATTGAGTAAGATGGTCATTTTTGCAGTGTTTGAGATCATTCAGATATTATTCTACACTTTACACATACATTATTCTCATTCTCTGACCCATAAACACTCGGTGTCATAACCAGGAGAAACAAAGATTATCTTACATGTTCATTTGAGTTTCTGTCCTAACACGCCGCTTAGTTTCTTTTTATGCAGTGTTGATGTGGAAAGCCCCGCCCACCTGATGCCTGATTGGATCAAAGCTACACTCCTCATATATATTAAACAAGATCCTGCCATCATTTACTCACAATGTTCATCCAACCCTGTATGACCTATTTTGGTTTGTGGAACATGAAGATATTTTTTTTTTTTGGTGTTGTTGTTGTTTGGTTCAACGTTCTTCGAAATATCTTTGTTTACATTCCACAGAAGAAAGAAAGTCTTGTAAGTTTAAATGACATGACAGAATGATGATTTTTGGTTGATCTATTCTGTTCATTGCTCCTAAACAGCACGCATAGATTGTGTTTGGTCAGTTTACATTCAGTCTGTCGGTCTCTTAGTGTGTGTAAACGGCGTGTCTCTGTGCGCTATAGTGTGATGCAATGACATCTAATCCGGACAAAACTATTTCAACATGCAAACCTCATGAGTCGACACTAAATTACATCTCATTTCTCCACTTCACAGTCAATGTTTTCCTCCTCATCACCTCATCTTGCCTGAGACATGTACACACACACACACACTTACTAAGTAAAGTGTGTCACAGGAGATGATTTTGAGCTTCTGGCATGTTTTACATTTGAAGGCGAGAGTAAAAATCTATATTTAACATCTATCCAGTGTTCGCGGCAGACAAACAAGCTGAAATGTGCAGCCGTGCAGCATGAAAACACACCACCCATGAGGACGATTTGAAAAAGCACTCACAAATCACAATTATGAGCAGAATACAGATGTTTACTGACTTCAAGCAGCGGAATATCGTTCACTGAGACTCTGAATACATTTACAACATGATGAAAATGACTCCTGTTGAATCTCATCATATTCTCAGCCTCTCTTTGGCCCATTTAAGAGACCTTTATTTGTTATTATTTCATTTCCAGAAAGGCGAGAGTGGACGCAGGATACAACACCGGATAAATAACAGCAGTACTAATATTAATACTCGTGTGTGTGTGTTCAGATTCATGTTCAGAGCAATGTTATTTTCATTTTCATTATCATTTATATATATTCATATATATATATTTATATATATTTTTATTATTAATATTTTGATTTTATTTTATATTTCTCTTTTCATTTTAATTAAAGTTTTAGTAATTTTGTGCTTTTGTTAATATTATAAATTAATACTATAAATTCTTAGTTTTCATTTCAAGTTGGTTGCAATAATTTGATTGTGCATCTTTTTTGATATTTTAAATTAGATTTTTTAATTTTAATTATTTAATTGTGCATTTTATTAATATTTTGAATTTGATTTGATTTCAATAGTTTCTGTTTTTGTTTTAATTTTAGTTAAACCTGTAGTATTTTTTGTGCTTTTTGTTCATATTTAGATTTTTTTAGTGTGTGTGAAAAAGTTTGTCATTCATTTTTATAAATATGCCTTCATAGTTTTTTTTATTTTGTTTTTTAGTTTTAGTTATTTTACTACAACTTAAACTAAACAAAAATAATAAATATTGCCTTTGTTAACTAGCTGAAATAAAATAAGTTAAATTTTGATTAATCACATCTAAAATAAAAGATTTTGTTTACAATATATATGTGTGTGTGTACTGTATATTTATTATGTAAATACACACACATATATTTAGGAATATATAACAGAAGAATACACATTTTTTAAATTAAACATTATATAGAATATAAATTATATGAATGTAAATATTTTGAATATAAATATAAATATGAATATATATATTTTCAAAATATATACTGCGTGTGTATTTATTTATAATAAATATACACAGTATACGCACATACATTATGTAAACAAAAACTTTTATTTTGGATGTGATTAATCGTAATTAATTGTTTGACAGCACTATATTTATATATTTTATTTAAGCTAACGTTTATGTTATTTAGAGTATTTTTAATGATTTTAGTAACTGTCAATATCCCTAATTCAGAGTGATAATAATCTGTCATTATTCAGCAACTGTGACTCTTTCACAACATCGATCTGTTTGTTTGAGTGTCCCGATGTGATACTGGCAAAGAAATGACACATTGCGGCTTTAATTAAAGGAATAATTGAGAAAAATATGAAGATTCTGTGATCATTTACTCACATTCATGTTGTTCCAAACCAGTTTCTTTCTTCTTGTTTGTGTGAGGAACAGACTGAGATCTCCCCTTCACTGCAGCTCACAAACATCATTTGCAATTCGGTCACGTGACGCTCAAGAACCAATGAGCTGCTGACCGTCTGCCTTCACTGTATGGAAAAGAGCAGCGTGAACATTCTGCTAAACATCTTCAGATAAGAAAAAGTGTGAATGCATCATTTCTGGCTGCACTAACCCTTTAATGCATCTCACAAACATTACATTCACGCCCAGAACTCTGCGCCTGACACCCTGATGCATTATGGGTGAAGATGCTACCAGACAACGTCTCCCCAATTTTCCCCACTGGTAAGAAAACTGCTTACTTATCGACATTCTTTTAATATCGGTCCAGAAATTCTGCAAACGCGTCACTTTCCGCCTCTATCTGGCCGTTTGGCGCGCAGCGGGAGATAAGAGCGGATGGGTGACATTATTCTCACTGAGGGCGGGATCAATGCGGAGCGTTAAAGGTGAAAGATCACCGGGAGAGTAGCCACAGCTAGTTAACGTAATGGCGCTTTGGACGGGAAGCTGCGCGGAAGCAGATTGAGCCGGACGGGTCGGCTGAGACGCATTTAGAGAGAAAACAGGACAGAAGTTACCAATTCAGAGAGGAGCCGTGCAGGAGGATACCGAGCTGAAAAAGATCTCTCACACACACACACATACACACACACACACACACTCGGGCAGCGGCCCGCATGCGCCCATCACTTCAGTCTAACGCAGCAGCGTGTGTCCGAACCATCTGCCGCGCTACGCAGGAAAACAACTTCATGCTAAATGAGAGAAGAGGGAGGAAACGGGAAGGCGAGGATGTGACGGGGTCCGTGTCTGTCGAGCTGACAGTCTGAAAACAACAAACACACGCCTGAATTTCACCAAACATCAACGCTTCACCTCAAAACCAACAGAGAGATATGTATAAACTGTGAAACTACTCTCCATTATGAGTTATGCATTATTATTATGACACATTTTATCTGACAAATCAATTACCATAATGTATCTGTTGTTTTTTGTAATTCTCATTATTATAATTATTATGAATAGTCATTTGCATTGACATTACTTTTCATGCATTTGGCAGAGCTTTTATCCAAAGTGACTTTGCATTGAAAATATGCTGTAATACAGTAATTCCTGAATGAGATTTACATGCATTCCAGTAATGACAACTTTTCTTAATTGCTATAAAAATTTAGTCACTTGCAAACCACCTTAAGCATTACATTAAATTGGCAGATGCTTTTATCCAAAGCAACTTGCATTGCATTCCATATACACATTATAGAACATTTGCTGTATTTCTGTAATTCAGCAATTTGTGAACGGGATTCACGTGCATTAATGGGAACTGTTGTAAATGTTCTTCATTTTAATTAAAATAATGTCACAGTGCAAACCACCTTTAAAGATATTTATATTTATGCATTTGTAGCAACATTCCTCAATGAGAATTTTATGCATTACAGCAACAACAACTTAAAAAAAATATATATTCTCAAATATCATTAAACGTAAAGTCACAATGCAAAAACAATACATCTTCAGACCAAAGCAACTTTTGTTGCATTCTAGGTCAAAAGATTTACTTCCCTATTCTGTAATACAGTAATTCCAAAATGGGATGTTTAAGCATTACAGTATGATACCGTAAGAAAATGTTCATAATTGCCATGAAAATACTGTAATGTCACAATGCAAACAACCTTAGCATTACATTTCATGCATTTGGCAGAGCTTTTATCCAAAGTGACTTTGCACTGCATTTAAGGTACACGTTTTAAAAAAATCTGCTGTAATACAGCAATTCCTGAATGAGATTTACATGTATGCCAGTAGTGAAAGCTTTTCTTAATTGCTATGAAAATAAAGTCACATTGCAAACCACCTTAGCATTACATGTATGCATTTGGCAGATGCTTATATCCAAAGTGACTTGCATTGCATTCAAGGTACACATTATAAAACATTTGCTGTATTTCTGTGATACAGTGCATTCCTGAATGAGAATTACATTAATGACAACCTTCCATTAAATGTAAAGTAACAGTGCAAACCACCTTCAGCAATACATTTGAAGACCAAAGCAACTTTTGTTGCATTCAAGGTCACATTATACAAGATTTACTTCCCATTTCTGTAATACATTAATTCCTAAATGAGATGTTTATTACAGTAAGGATAACATACGAAAATCATAATTGCCATGAAAATACTGTAATGTCACAATGCAAACCACCTTAAGCAATGCATTTTATGCATTTGGTAGATGATTTAACCCAAAGCAACTTACATTGCATTCCAGAAAAACATTTAGGAAAATGTGCTGTATTTCTGTACTACAATCATTCCTGAATGAGCTTTAAGCATTATAGTAATGACAACTTGTAGAAAGTTTCTTAACTGACATGAAAATACTGTAACATTACAGTGCAAACCACCTTTGTCAGAAGCCCAACGCAACTTGTATAATTTAAAAAAAAAAAAAAAAAATTGCTGTACTTAGAAATACAGCAAATGTTTTAAAATGTGTACAGTGAATGTAATGCAAGTTGCTTTGGATATAAGCATCTGCCAAATGCTTAAGGTGGTTTGCAACCACCTGTATTTGTAATTTTTATAAAGAGATTCCTATGCTATACAGTAACATTTATGGTATGTGCTATGTTACTTTTCATGCTCCATGCATTGCTTTTCTTCATGCAAAACAATTTCTGATTTGTTAATTGTGATTTTGGGGTCAAATATGATGAAATTACCCACCTAATGAGAGCATGCAGGCTGTGCGTCACATCAGGGCGGCAGCGGTCACTCAACAACAATCGCTTCCATCCCTGTGATCAGGAAACGGCAAAACAAACAGCGTTATAATTAACAGTATAAAGGCAGAAGATGGCCGAGCGCTCACGCTCGCTACTAAAGGGCCCGATATCAATTAGCACTAAAGTCAAGGGCCAGTGTTTCTGCTCTAAACTCATTACAAGAGGCTTGATTTCAGCTTTAATTAAAATAGATTCGTGTTTAAAGCATTATGTGCTTCACACGCTTTACTCACAGCTTCACAAACACGATCCATACGCAATCTGTGTGAACTGACAGACGCGTTTCCATCTTACTGACACCACAAACACATGATCAACGTCCACAAACATCCACAGAAATAAATCTGATTCCATCTCGTCTGATCAAATGATATCAGCCTCTAGACAAGAAAAATCACAAGATATCACTTTAATATCGCAGGTGTAATAGGTCATCTTTCAGAAGAGATTTCAGGAATGTGTCAAACTGATCAAGATCCCAAGGGATCTCAATATGAACCTAAATATTATGATCTGAGCTGCTTCATATTCATTTTCTCTTTTAATTTCTATAACGCCACGTTCACCTCATGTTATGCGTTTTAAGATGACAGAGACACTGACCAGGAAGACAGAACTGGAACTGTAGTTTTCATAAATTTGATTTTCCAGTTATGACTGCGATATAACTGCACGCGGAGTCGTGATTATGCTAATATGTCATTGAACATAAATCATTTCTAATGTGCGCGTGACATTTCAATAATGCACTTGTGCTAATGGAAACAGCGATGAGACGGGACGCAAAATTAGAAGAAACAGCGAGATAGAGATGCTGAGATGAAGAGGGTTCAAGCAAATGGATTTCTTTATTTTGGTAAAAGGTAAGCGACATCATTTACACCCCTGCCCTGAAGAGCAGAGAGACAGACAGTGCGAGAGAGAGAGAGACAGTGAATATAGATGGGCTCCGGTGAGCGGGTCTCCTCCAGGCCAGCTATTAAAGACAAGAGCCAATCAGCATTTCATCAGGCTGTCCTCTTTATCTCTCGATCATCTTTTCTTTCTGTCTTCTCGATCTTCCCTTCACCGACTGTCTGTCTCTCTATTTCACTCCTGCTGCATTCGTCTTCTGAATCTGCTGCAGTAAAAGCACTCAGAGAGTTTCGCCTCAGAACTGTTATGGGCCGCCATCATTAAAGTCAACAAGAAACACTGTTCAAGACCAACCGCTCGAGGTTTAACAGGTCCGAATGGTAAGCATATATATCGCAAATCAATTTAAAAATATATAATACAAAGCTTTTATAATATCATACAGCTGTTCCATCTGCTGTTTCTGATGTTGTGTTGCGAGTGAAGCTTTGTGAAGTGTGTTCTTGTGGTCATCAGTGAAAGTAAAGCGACAGATCTAGTGTGTATCTTGACATCTTAAAGCACACACACACACACACGTGCCCTAAAGCGAGTCTGACAGCGGCGGCCCTTCTCACTCACACCTCGGCCTCTGGGGCCGGCCACATTATGAAACAATTACCCTGTTAATTGACACTTAATTAATCTAAAGTCAATTTAACCTTGACAGCGCAACCTTGAGATCCACGTCCACAGCAGACATGACAGAGAGAGAGAGAGGATGAAGATCTGGCTCCTCAGCTCTTCATGTGTGGGTGTGTGTTTATCACAGTGTGTCGGTGTTTTGCTGAGTCGATAATTTAGATAATTATCACCTGACTGTCACCTCACCGCATCACTCACGGCAGTCGCTCGCCCCTCATCTGCATCTGTGTATGAGAGTGAGTGTCTGTTTTTACTGAGGTAAGCATTACTAGTACTAGAACTCTTGCTGATCAAACCCCTAACACCAAGTACTGAAGTTCAGAAAAATCACAGACACTTCACGGTGGGCTCTTTCCATACCAGATAGGAAGAAAACCCCTAGACACCCCATAGCAACCCCTTAGCAACCACTCAGAACACTATAGCAATCACAAACCCCTCATAACCTCATAGCAAATCCTTCTCAACTACTCTGAGCACCCTAAAAACCCATAAGCATATCACTAAAAACACCCTAGCAACTCCTTAGCAACCACCTTGAATACCTTAGCAATCCTGTAGTAACCACCCAAAGCACTACAACAACCACAAAGCTCTAGCAACCCATTTTCAACTCCTCAGAACATTCTAACACCACCTAAGCAACCACCCCAAACACCCTAGCTACCCTTAGCAACTATTCAAAACACCATAGCAACCCCTTAGCAACCACTCAGAACACTATAGCAATCACAAACCCCTCATAACCTCATAGCAAATCCTTCTCAACTACTCTGAGCACCCTAAAAACCCATAAGCATATCACTAAAAACACCCTAGCAACTCCTTAGCAACCACCTTGAATACCTTAGCAATCCTGTAGTAACCACCCAAAGCACTACAACAACCACAAAGCTCTAGCAACCCATTTTCAACTCCTCAGAACATTCTAACACCACCTAAGCAACCACCCCAAACACCCTAGCTACCACTTAGCAACTATTCAAAACACCATAGCAACACCTCATAACCTCATAGCAAATACTACCCTAACAATCCATAAGCAATCACTAAAAACACTCTAGCAACCACCTCAAACACCTTAGCAACCCCATAGTAACCACCAAGCCATAGTAACCTCACAGTAACCTCTTTTCAACTACTTAGAACACCCTAACACCCAAGCAACCACCCCAAACACCCTAGCAACCATCCACAGCGCAGCAGCTTGATCTGTACGGGTGAACACCACTCATGTGTTCTTTAGCTCTAACTTAAGATTCAGAGAGCAGCTCTGTCAGTGATGTGAAATTCATCAGTTTCCATCTCTTCATCATAATTTATCTGTCTCACCGACAGAAACGGCTTACTGGAGTGAGTTCATAAAGACAAAACTCAACTCGACACGCTTCATCTTCATGAGGAGGAATAAAATAATGATGCTGAATGACACGACGATACAGAAACTCAGTTCAGTCTCCTGATCTCTAACACTGAATCTCAGAACTCACATGGATGCTGATCTTTCTGAATTTCTGCTTTTTTAAACACATGCTTGCTTGCTAACACTCTCGCTCTCTTTCTTACACTTAGCCAAAAAACACCAACCGCGAGGAAGGGTGCGGGAAAGAATTGTGGGTAAATTTGTCTCCTGTTTGTTGCCATGACGAGACAAAGCTCTGCCTTCACGCCCAGCTGAGTCTGTGTGATTAAAGAGACGACAAGCAAAACCATCTGCCTGTCACACTCATCCGTCATCACACTCATTCTCCATCAGCAGCCCCTCCATCACTCATACTTTCACTCTGACACACACACACACACACGTGAACGGCTCCGGCTGGAGGTTTTAGGGAGAGATCAAATGGAATGAGTGATTCAGAAGCATCACAGAAGGAAAGAGGAAACATTGAGGGTTTGTGTGTTGTACAGGTATGAAACACTCCTGACACACGTATGTGAGCATGAATCTGTGGAAAAATACACAGGTTTGATTTCACGCATTGTGAAATTTGTCAAAACACAATTCAGAACAAGTGCACGCCGCATCACGTCAGAATAAGCATGATAATGTGATAATGTTAATATATGTACTATACATGTTTATTAGACTCATTAACAGGTGGAAACTCTCAAACTTTACAACATCATGTAACATTAGTAAAGAGCCACTGACAATAAACCAGGTTTGCTGATAATTACCATGATTCTGACTGAGGTGAACACAGTATTAAATGTATTTCAAGTGGAACCGGGAATATTGTAATTGTGAGCACATGAATGACCAAATGAAGTATTCACAAGTGGGACAACAGCAATCACTCAGAACAATATTTACAAGTGAGAAACCTGGAATTCTAGATGATACATAAGTTGCAAAAAGGGAGACGATACAGAGTAACAATACAGATCACCATAGCAACTACTCAAAACACTATAACAACCCCATAGCAACCACTCTGATCACAGAAGAATATTTACAAGCGGGAACACTTATCACACCAGAAAAAAATAAAAATAAAAAACACCCTAGCAACCCCACAGAGAACCACTGTAACCCCATAGCTACTATTTAGAACACCCTAGTAAACCCAAAGAACACAAGACATTTTGTGGGAAAGTGGGAAACTCTGAAATTCTAGATTATACACATTTCATACACAATTCTTTTCATGTCAGACAGGACAAAACACCCTAGCAACCACACAGAAGACCTTAGCAACCCCCTAGCATCTACTCGTAACACAGAACAATATTTACAAGTGGGAAACTGAGATATGATGAATGACGCTATTTAAACTTTCGTGCTTTGAGTTTAACAAAAATATCTTTTTTAATGCATAATAATTTTCAGATGTAGTTTAAGCTACTAGGTTGTTTGGGCTACATGCATGTTTTGTTTCGGACTTGAACACTTGAGATGTTGCAGTAATAAACGCCTGTATGATTTTCCCAGATGCACTTGAAGACAGCGCAAGTGTAAACATTTCTATGGTCAGTTTTCTGTTTTCAGGACAAATACTGTCAGCAAGAAAACCTCTATTGCCCCCTGGAGTTCTGAAGTGTGCTACCAGCAAAGTACAGCAAGTTAAGTGCATGTTAAGATCTGACGGCACCTGGAGAACCGAGATCATCTGATCTGATCTCAAGTTGAACCTCCTTCGGGATGCTCCAAAGGAAAAGAGTCAGATGGATAAATAATGGCAGCGCTGGAGTTCACACGGCGTCAGCCAAATGCACAGGAACATCATCCGAGACCTGAAGCAGAGGAGCAGAAAGAGCTTATGCTGGAGGAGCGTCTCTCTCTAGTGGTCTAACACAGCTAGTTTTTTCTCCTGGACTCTATTATCAGGCCTCTTTCTCTCCATATGATGTGAAAAACGCAGTCAGCAGTGACGCAGCGCGGCCCTGAGAGACGCAGGAGAGCCCGCGCTCATCCCTCATCCTGCGATTCGTCCGTCTCTCCTCATGCACCCCATCTGGGCCTGAATATCGATTAAGCGTAAAGAGAGATTGAATCTCTCGGTCGGCGGTCGGGCCCCTGAGGGCCTCCAGCACAAAGAGTCATGACTCTAACACTCTGACCGTCCGTTGTCCCTTCAGCTCCACTGCACTAGCATACTTAGTTTAGTGCTCTAACTAACCTTGACTGCAGTAGATTAGTGCTCATACTGTGACGGTAATGTGCTATAAATACATTTTAAAGATGTGACGTCACTAACCTGGCAAACTTCAGCGAAGCCAGTGATCTGTTCTTCCTCGAGAACTTGATTAGTTCTTCTTCAGAGACACACAGCTAGTGGTTGGAACTCTTTTCACATAGGACAGGAGGAAACACCTAGCAACACCCTAACAACCCCTTAGCAACCATTCATAACACCCTAGCAACTCCACAACAACCACTCAGAACACAAAACAATATTTACAAGTAGGAAACTCAATTCTAGAAGATATGCAAGTTGCAGACAGGGGAAACTATTTTCACGCTAGACAGGAGAAAACCCCTAACAACCACATAGCAACCACTGAGAACACCCTAGCACCTCCATAGCAACCACTGAGAACACCTTAGCAACCCCACAGCAACTACTCAAAACACAGAACAATAAATACAAGTAGGGAACTCAAAATTCTAGAAGATTTGCAAGTTGCAGTGAGGGGGAATTCGTCATGCCAGACAGAAGAAAACACCTAGCAACTCCATAGCAACCCCATAGCAACCACTCAGAACACCCAAGAAACTCCATAGCAACCACTCAGAGTGCCTTAACAACCCCATAGCAACTACGAGAACACAGAACGATAATTACAAGTAGGAAAATCAGAACTCTAGAAGATTTCATGTTCAGGGAAGGAGAACTCTTGTCTCGCCAGACAGGATAAAAACAACACATAACTCCATAGCAACCACACAGAACACCCAAACAACGCCATATAGCAACCACTCAGAAGACAGAACAATATTCACAAGCAGGAAAGTTGGAAGGATATGTAAGATGCTGTAGTAAAAGGGAAGTCATCATGCCAGACGGGCGGAAACAACCCTATTGCAAGCACTGAGAATACCCTAGCAACTCCATAGCAACCACTCAAATCACCTTAGCAACCCTACAACAACTGCACAGAACAAAGAACAATAATTAGAAGTAGGAAACTTAGAACTCTAGAAGATACACAAGTTGGAATGAGGGGGACTCAGGACGCCAGGCAGGAAGAAACACTACATAACTCCATAGCAACCCCATAGCAACCACAAAGAACACCCAAACAACTTCATAGCAACCACTCAGAACACAGAACAATAATTACAAGTAGCAAACTCAGAATTCTAGAAGATACACAAGTTCCAGTGAGGGGGAACTCATCACACCAGACAAGAGAAAACACCTAGCAACTCCATAGCAACCACACAGAACACCCTAGCAACTCCATAGCAACCACCTAGAACACAGAACAATATTTACAAGTAGGAAACTTGGAATTCTAGAAGATACATAAGTTGCAGTGAGGGGGAACTATTTTCATACTAGACAGGAGAAAACACCTAGCAACCCCATAGCAACCACTGAGAACACCCTAGCAACTCCATAGCAACCACTCAGACCACAGCACAATATGGAAGTGCAATGCAAGTATAGGAAACCTGGAATTCTGGAAGATACTTTGTTAATCTTTAATCTAGTCGAGTTCAGCCTCCAACTTTACCTGCCAAATAGTAAAGAAATGATTTATAATGCCTGACTCTGTGTGTGTGTGTGTGTGTGTGTGTGTGTGTGTGTGTGTGCAGGTTAGACGACTTCATCAGGAGGAAGGTCTCTGTAAAAACGCTTACTGCCGTGATTTATGAGATGATATTTTTCAGCCTCCTCTTATTCTGATGACTGGACAGTGTAAAAGCAAACGCTCTCAAGCGCACAGATAGTCAAGGTAAGAACGCCGCCGAATACTCACACGTCCAACCCTGAAGTGCCATGATGAGCTACAACTGGACAGAGACACTCATATTAACACAAACACACAGACAGAGTCAGACGAAGAGCCAGTGTCTCATTTAAAAAAAAAACAGAATCAAAGCTTACAAAGAACATGAGCACAAACACTTCCAGCAGCACGAGTTTGATTTCATGTGCTGTTGTGTCCGTCAGGGATCCAAACTCATCAGAAAAAGACAAGCATGCAAATGCCCTGAAGGAGGTTTGGGGGCTTTTGGAGGAGAAAAAAAAAATCAGATTTAAAATGTGGATTTACAGTTGATTTTATGAGGATATGGGGAAACTCACCTTAGTGCAGTTATTTGCTAAAATAAATAAATAAATTGTATATAGCTCTTTTCACAATACACATGGCTTCAAAGCAGCTTTGCAGAAAATCATGTTAATGTTTATAATATCTTATTATCTTCATGTGTTATAGTCTTATTTAGCAGATAATAGTTGCATTTTGAGACTATCTAAACAATCATGAAGTTGAGATTTGCTATACAGTATAAATCGCTTTATGTGTTTGCACTGTATGCATATGGATAAAGTTGGTTACGCTTACATATTAAAATATTGAATATATACACCAAATTGTAATGTATAATTATAATTTCTATACATTTCATTAAATTACTTTATAAATAATACTATTGTACTGCAAAAAAACAAAGCTTTTATTTACAAAAAAATTGATTTTTAAATGATTCTTACTACAAATTTGGTTGGTGCATGTTGCAGTTTGAAAGGCCACACTTTTTTTTTTTTTTGACCTATTTTGGTTTGAGAATGGCATTTTTTGCCAGAGGTTAACAGTGTTGCATCCCTGGTCTATGAAATCAAGCTGAACACAATTAATAATACAGCTATTG
Source organism: Labeo catla (assembly GCA_012976165.1). Taxonomy (NCBI): domain Eukaryota; kingdom Metazoa; phylum Chordata; class Actinopteri; order Cypriniformes; family Cyprinidae; genus Labeo; species Labeo catla. The sequence continues at coordinate 4,829 of VONZ01000429.1, read as the reverse complement.
CATCCTCAGCATTAGACATTAAACATTTTCTATGGTCAGTTTTCTCCTTCAGCTCAACTACTGTGATGACAGTGCAAGTTTATGAGGATCAGTTAAATTAGTTAAACTATTGCAGTTAACTGAATAATAACCAGATGCTGGACATACTGTAAACGATCCCCTTTTGCGCTGAGGTTTAATTGTGTCAAAGTAACACAGATCAGTGTGTTTCTGACCAGAGAAAAAGATCTCAGCATCTGAAACACTCAGGAACTGAATCCTGGAGGTTTGACGGGCCAAATGAAATTCTGTGACCTTAAATACAGACAGATACAAGACGCCTCACAACACTGACACAAAATAAAGATCAGCTCAGCATGGTAAATGTGGAGAGTGTGTTGACTGGTTGTGAGGAGTGTGTGAGTGTGTGTGTGTGTGTCTCTCACACACGCATGCAGACGCTCATTGTAATTCGTGAATTCTATTAGTGCGGCCCTGCAGTGAGCCTGTGCTTAGAGAATAAATAATGCTAATGACGATGATCGCTCACGCTGTCACACACACTCTCACTGGTGTCCCCAGGGGCCACGGGCCCCCAACACGCACAGGTGTGTGTGTGTTTCTGAGTCTGACACTCTAATTGCTCCCAACCCTGAAGCTTCCTCTCCAGCCCTGCGTCCCTAAAGGCCACCTGAGCTCCGTCTGTGTGTGTGTGTGTGTGTGTGTTCAGAGCTTCTCAAGTGCTCATCTTCCTCTCAGTCGACTGTACACTCGATTACTTTGGTTAATTATATAGCGCTGTAATAGCTTAAATAATCCTGGAGCATCACAGCGTGTGTTTATCACTCACACACACTGATCTGCAGTCAGTGTCTTTTCATTCAGCACTGATTCTCAACATGTTCGGCTTTTGCTACACTGAACACTAAGCAGTGAAATAACACAATGTTACAAATTATTTACTGAACAAAGTAACAAATGTTTAAAAAGTAACATTATAGGTCTGAATAAACAAATGACCTCCGACATCAAGAACAAAAGACGGAGAGAGTTTTAAAGGTTACTATTGTGACTGAACCCTATCATACACATCCCTGTCCCATCCGACAGCATAAACGTGAGTTTCCCTTATATTTTAAGGTGGCAACATGGACCCTTAATATACTAATGTGCCCCTTTTAGGGTTAGATAAGACTCAGATGTGTACTTCTGAGGGTCTGTCTCAGTCAAGTTGTTGTGCCCCTAAAGCTACTTTTGGCACATATTTTCTAAAAGAATTGATAGTTGCAAAATTGACTTTCAAGACTATGCTTGATTATTTTTTTTTCTTTTTGGCTAGTGGTGTAGTATTGATTTCTCTCTGTCTCTCTCTCACACACACACACACATACAGGTTTCCATTTTTGTGGGGACATTCTATAGACACAATGGTTTTTATACTGCCCAAACTGTATTTTCTATCCCCTTACCCTAACCACACACCTAAACCTACCCCTCACACAAAACTTTCAGCTATTTTAGATTTCCAAAACAGTATGATAACTGTTTGGGGTCAAATATATAAGACTCAGACATGCCATATTTATGAAATATATGAAATATCATATGGTACGACCATCAAGTAACTACCATTTTGGGACTATGCTGAAATCCATTCAAAGATAGGACTTTGCATGATATACCAATTTGCCAATGACCCATGGAAGCATCAAGCAGGTTTGTAACACTCTTTCAAATTTGGAAAAAAAATAAGCTGGTATTTAGTTACCACATTTGAATATCACGTGGTATGACCTCAAATAAACAATGACTATTATTTATTTATTTTTATTATAGTGTTATTTCATAGTGACCTTTTGTAGGAAGCTAGCTTGTTTTGTTTAGGTGGCCAATTTTGTGTTTGTAAATTTTGACTGAATCTGAAATATCATGTGGTGCAACCACTGCAGAGTGTTTTCCATTATAGATACATGTCTCAGATTGGCAGTTTTTGTGCTTTTATATTCAGTTGAAGGTTTATATATAAATGCCTGCAGTTAATGCCATGTGCTGCACTTTTCACACATCTCTTTAAATAATGATATAAGGCCTTTGCATCATTTGGAGCGACCACTCGTCAAGCGGTGCGACCAATAAGAAGAATAAATGTATTAAAATAAAATATATCTATCTAATTTCTGTGGTTGAAATATGAATCACTGCTACAGCATGCTTAAGTGAATGGTATTTTTAAAACATTTTTATCAGTTTTATGCAATTTACAGGAAAAATAAGTCTGCTAACTACATTTAAAAAGGCAACTCTGAAATTATAAAACAAAAATATGAGATCATTATTTACAAAAACTCAAAATAAAAGTACTTGAAAAGTTTACTTTTCTAAAAACTTTAATTACTGAAAACATCAAAAAATTTTTTTAGATAAATCATAGTCGCACCACATGATTTTTTTTTTTTAAGGCTATGACCAATTCATCAAGATGAAAAAACACTAAAATCACTTAATTTTAAACAACATTACAATTACAACAGATATTATTATATAAATATTATATAATTGTACATAAATTCTGTAAAAATTATATTTTATTTTGCAAGGATGCACCAAACTGATCAAAAGTGAAATTTATAAATGTTACAAAAGATTTCTATTTCAATTAAATGCTGTTCTTTTGAACTTTGTGTTCATCTGTAAATCCTGAAAAATAAAACGCATCTCAGTTTCCACAAAAATATTGTGCAGCACAACTGTTTTCAACATTGCTAATAATCATAAATGTTTGTTGAGCAGCAAATCGGCATGTTAGAATGATTTCTGAAGGATCATGTGACACTGAAGACTGGAGTAATGATGCTGAAAATTCAGCTGCGCATCACAGAAATAAATTACATTTTAACAGATATTCCCACAGAAAACAGCTGTTTTAAATTATAAACGTATTTCACAATTTTTACTGTATTTTTGATCAACTAAATACAGCCTTGGTGAGTAGAAGGGACTTCTTTCATAAACATTAAAATCTTTAGCAATATTCGGCCAAACAACAACAACAACAACAACAACAACAACATTAAAGTAGGCCTACTTTGAAAGAGACAGAGAGAGAGAGAGAGGGGAGAGGCGAGTGTTGGAGAACAGAAGGAAGCTTCTCTTTGTCTCAGACGGGATGTCGTCCTTGACGGGTGTGACAGCGTGTCATCATCACATTGTTTTGAGTGTCAGTTTGGACTTCAGGTGAGTCACATCACTGACAGATGGACCAGACACCGAAGAACAACAACAACCCTGAGCGGCTGCCGTCAGCTAATGAAACTCAATTTCATTACCTCACTACATAAAAACCACGCAAATATCGTTAACTCGCCAGCGTCGCAAAACCATTGAGAATCTATGAATAATGAAGATTAATAAGCATACAAATCATATTAGATAATTGAATTCAGCGCTGGTGAAAAATGAGACAGAATAAGAATAGTTATTCTTCCACAATTTCCCAAAGAGCCTTGTCAGAGATTCAATATTATGCCTCATAGATTAAACCATTACAGACGGGCTTTGCGAAACAGACGCAGACAGACGGAGGGATTGAAACAAAGAGCAAAATGGAAGGAAAAAGACAGAAACAGACAAACGCACACGCGCGCTCGGCGATAACGCGACGGCCTCGGAGACACGTGACGATCTCTCATTTCCGGCCCTAATGTTATAATGTATTTGCACGTCTTTGAGAAGCGAAAGCCAGGAAAGAAAGAAACAAAGTAGTGACCGTAATGGCGCAGATGAGAGGCTGAAACAATGTGTCCAATCAATATCAGCTCGATCGGGCACGCGGCCACTGAAACACACTTTTAATCCATTATTTTTTAACCACATTTGCAGCATTTCTCAAAGTCTAAAGGTGGAGATGGATGAGTCGACTTGTGAAACGTAATGTGATTTGGAGCATCAAAGGACAGATGAGCTCTGAATGCAATCAGGTGGCTGATTGCTATAAAAATCTTACCCATCATGCACTGGGGGAAATTTGTGTTACACAAATGAGATGAAATACAGGGCTTTGAGTCAATAAACGCACAGCCGGAGGAGAGGAGAAGGCTTTTAACACATCAGAAATTTTTTTTTTTTTAAGTTAGACCTGCAGTTTGTTCTTTGTGTGCCACTAACATCAGCAAACGCAAATGCAAAAACGATGGTTTTCGAACAGGTTTCCCGTCAGTCAAACAAATCAATGTTCTGAACACTTTTCAATGTTTGTTTTAGTGTTGTGGAAAGTTACTTTTAAAAGTCATTTATTACAATATTGTGTTACTCCATGAAGAAGTAACTAATTGTTACATTTGTGTTACTTTTTCTCACCTGGGCTGGGCTTGCTTATTTGTTTTTTTAATAACAAAAAACCCAAAAGTTATTTTTCTGGCAACTGAATTATTTTTTTTTTTTTTAAAAGTAACGTGTTACTTATTTAATATTGTAACTCGGATGTTTCATTGTAAATTTAAAAAGTAATGCATTACTTTACTAGTTACTTAAAGTAATCTGATTACATTGCTTGTACTGCATTACCCTCTACATATGTTAATGCATCCTTCACAATCTCGTTATATTAAATCAAGCTTGCGAATAGAGCATGATGGTTCTGAACGCAAATCCACATGACGTTTATCTATAATGCTGAACATCAGCAGTGAATCAGTGCAGATGTGACTCCACATTCACTCCAGTGAGATACAGATACAGGTGGAGATTCACTGAGATCTGCATCAAACACACACACTGAAATCTCTGCACTGCATGATGGGAGATGTTACTGTCAGAATCCAAACAAAAGACAGTGTTAAAGTATTGATGCA
>VONZ01000427.1:572500-622696 GCA_012976165.1 Labeo catla | reverse complement strand
ATTAATTTCATTAAAATTTAATTAATTTAACATTTAATATTGGGGTCATCCAAGTTATTTAATATATTTAATTTTTTTTTTTTAAAAAAGCAACACAATAGTTACTTTCCCTGGTAATTAGTTACTTTTATAATGATGTAACTCAGTTACTATTTGTGAGAAGTAACTAGTAACTATAACTAATTACTTTTTAAAGTAACATGCCCAACACTGTTGATGACCAGAGGATTAATAAAACACAGATAAATCAGCTCAGCAATTTACAGCGTAAGGGTCGTTGCCATCCATTGTCAGGCATTTGTAAAATTGCTAATGCTAATATCAAATTTAATTGCATAAAAATGCATAATTTTAAATTTTCCTTAACAGCATTGTGATGCTCAATTTGAACCCATTTGCTCTGACTTTTGCATTTAGCCAGTTATTAATGGTCAATTTGTACAATTTAAATTCACAAATCACTGTTAAAAAATAATTAATAAATAAAATAAATCACATAATTATACATGCATCCTTTCTGATTAAAAAAAAAAATATATTATAATGATTTCTTTGGAAAAAAATACTAAACAAAACTTTTCAATGACAGTATATAGATATTTTACATGAAACACATCTGTGAACCAGTGTTGGGAATGTTACTTTAAAAAAGTAATTAGTTATAGTTACTTCTCACAAATAGTATCTGAGTTAGTAACATCAGTTACATCTTTATAAATGTAACTAAATACCAGGGAAAGTAACCATTGTGTTACTTTTTTTTTTTTTTTTAATTGTTCAAATGTGTCAAATAACTTGCATGTTCCCAATATTAAATATGTTAAATGAATGAAATGGACACTAAATAGAATAAATTATTGTTAAAAAACATAGTACACTAATCTACTATAATGTATTTTAATGTTGCTGTGGGACAATGTGAGAGACACCTATCAAATAAAAAAATATATATTGTAAATATTATCAACCTTCTACGGACACTTTGGTAATAGAATCGCCATTGGCTGGTAACTTTTTATTTTAGCATCAGTCAGTCAAGTATTATAATATGATATAATAATTTAGCATTAAACTTTAGTAATTAGAACTTTAGTAATTAGAATAACCATGTATGAATGCATATTTATCATGTTGACTGATCTTAGGACTGGTGGTGATATTTGATATTGTTTGAAGATATTGTTTGTCATTTAGTGTTTCTATAAAAAAAGGAATAAAAAAAATAAAAATAATGATGATAAGATAAAACTACTACAAATTCTACTACTAATAACAATAGAAAATGCACTATAGATTAATGGGCTGCCGGGTTCATGAATATTAATCATGTTGTCTGCGTTCACTCAAACTGATTTGCTGAAATCAAAACAGGGACGATAATAGGTGAGCGCCATCCAATAAGATTGCCGTTTGCGCATTAGTTCCGCCTACTACTGGAGAAACCGGCAATTCTTAAAAGCTGAAGAATTCCGAAGGAACTGTTATTTTGACAGGAAAATACAACAAAGAATATTGTTTACATATAGCGTGTCAATTCTGCATGGTACATAAGATGTTGAGTCAACTTAAAATAATTCGTAACCTGGCTGCCTTAAAATTTTAAAAGTTCAGTCAACTCAAAAAAAAAGTTTATTCAACTTGAAATGTTAAATTATACTAAGTGACAACTTAGATATTTAAGCGACGGCTAGTCTGCCTTCAAACTAGAGTCTATGGTTCATCAAATACAGGTACGCTGTGCATTCATTCATATGAACTGAAAATAAATAAGTTACAATAAATTATAGTATCTCCACATTTTATTGTCAGTAACTGTAACAGCATTGTAAAGGGGGAAACACTAATTCGCTTGATTACTCATTACTGAAAAAAATAACGCCGTTATTCCCATCACTGCTGAGAATTTCATAAAAGTGAACATTAAATGTTTTTAAACCATTTTACTTGTATTTCCAACTGATTGATATACAATGGGAATAAATGTAGTGCATGACTTTTATCCTTCAGGATCTGATTGGTTGGTAAAAAGTGTCTCTACATGACTGGTGGTTTAAAAATGAGAGATTAATGACGTAATCTGCTAGGACATTTTCTTTTAATTGCAATAAGACTGTCAGTGCGATCACCATTCAGGAAATGCACATCGAGGTTAACCTCTATTTGATTTCATTCATATGGAAATACTGACGGAGTATGTTGCTGTGGTAACAATTGTGGCGTCATGTGGCAGCTGCAGTGCACTTCACAATTTAATGCCCGTCTCCCTCTCTGTCTCTTCCTTCATCGCCATGGCAACAAACTCCACCGTCTCACAAAGATGAGAGGGTGCTCACCGCTTCAGAGATTCTCATCCAGAAGAAACGGAAGATTCGCTCGCCAAGTACCTCCTTAAAAAGGCTGTTCATGTGAATTACACTAACTGTCATGGTATAATAAAATCATTCTTTCTGTTTTTGAAATGCACGGATACTGATGGCATGTTTTCAGTTCCTTCAATGCAACTGCACATTTTAAATCAACTAAAATCAAACAGTGCTAACCTAAAATGCATTGCCACAATGCACTGCACTATGCTGTTCAGACCCAAATCTGACACATTTCAGACTTGAACGACACATAAAAGCGGTCGTTTGCATTAACATGCTTGCGTAGATCATGTTCAAGCTTTATATGAGCAATAGTTGCTTTCCTTACCAAACGCCACTAATGATATCAGCAAACAGGAAAGCAGACATGCATAATGAATAGTCTTTTGTAAAGTGACTCGTGTTTGATAAACTGTTTAATTCCCATTTCCACATTCAGAAGTGTCTTTAAGTGAGTAGAAAAGAAAAAAAGGGCCAAGAAATCTACTCAATTTATGCTTATTATAAAAATAAAGCAAAAAGAGCATGTCATTAGGTTAGCAGGTAATCCACATGTTACCCCGGACCACAAAACCAGTCATAAGGCTCATTTTTTTTTAAATTGAAAGCTAAATAAATAAGCTTTCCATTGATGTATGGTTTGTTTGGATAGAACAATATTTGGCTGAGATACAACTATTTGAAAAACTGGAATTTGAGGTTGCAAAAAAAAATCTAAATATCGAAAACAAATCACATTTAAAGTTGTCCAAATTAAGTTTTTAGCAATGCATATTACTAATCAAAAAGTTTTGATGTATTTAAGGTAAGAAATTTGCAAAATATCTTTAAGAAACATGATCTTTAATTCATATCCTAATGATTTTTGGCATAAAAGAAAAATCTATAATTTTGACCCATATAATGTATTGTTAGATATTGCTACAAATATACCCATGCAACTTATGACTGGTTTTGTGGTCCAGAGTCACATATTAGCTCTGTTACAAAACCTACCGTAGCTACTTTCTTAAAGAGATAGTTCACCCAGAAATGAACACTGTCATTATTTACTCTCCAATTTTGTAAGTATAAATTGCTTTATGTGAGAAAAAGTGCCAAGAAATCTACTCAGTTTATGCTTATTATAAAAATAAAGCAAAAAGAGGATGCCATAGGTTAGCTCTGTTACAAAACCTACTGTACTGTAGCCACTGTAGCTTTCTTAAAGAGATAGTTCACCCAAAAATAAAAATTTCAAAAATGAAAATTTGCATAACAGATTTGCTCACCAATGGATGCTCTGCAGTGAATGGGTGCCGTTAGAATGAGAGTCCAAAAAAAACATCCACAGTAATCCACGAGTAATCCATGAGTAATCCATGAGTAATCCATGAGTAATCCACAAGTAATCCACGAGTAATCCACGAGTAATCCACTTGACTCCAGTCCTTCTATTAACATCCAGTGAAAAGTTGTGTTTGTAAGAAACAAAGTCAGAATGAGTCCAAAAAAAAACCACAGTAATCCACGAGTAATCCATGAGTAATCCACAAGCAATCCATGAGTAATCCATTTGACTCCAGTCCTTCTATTAACATCCTGTGAAGAGAAAAGTTGTGTTTGTAAGAAACAAATCCATCATTAAGGTGTTTTTAACAAACGGTTGCATCCAGCTATATCCAGAATCCATAAGATTGTTTTTTTTCCAGTGAAGAATTTGTGAATCAGGAGAGAAATATGCAAACATATCCAAACAGTTTTAAACAAATATGTGGGTGGATTTTGATGTGAAAGGAGAACAGAGGACTTTTTACTGCTTTATTATGGACTCTGCAAATATTAAGAAGTTAAAAACCATCTTAAAGCTCGATTTGTTTCTAACCAAAAAAACAAAACAAAAAAAAAAAAACAGCTTTTTACTTCATTAGACATTAATTGATGGGGTGGAGTGGTGCACATTAATTGTGGATTATTGTGATGTTTTTATCAGATGTTTGGACTCTCATTCTGACGGCACCCATTCACTACAGACTACGGAGGATCCATTGGTGAGCAAGTGATGGCATGCTAAACTTCTCCAAATCTGTTCTGATGAAGAAACAAACTCATCTACATCTAGGATGGGCTGAGGGTGAGTACATATTCAGCACATTTTCATTTTCGGGTGAACTATTACTTTAATACACACCCCTGGTGCACATTATTCCAAAAGAAAATAACGGTCTTAATCTTTTTTTAAATGCAGCAGTTTGCTGCAGTTCTGAAATACATTTTCTTCTCAGCTTACGTCATCCTTTTACTTTTAACCACTTGCCATATACTTTTTAATAAATAAAACGAAGTGCTCTCCTGTCTGGGACTTTCCCTTAAAAACTTTCCCTTAACCTTTTCTGTTCTCCACATACATTATATTATTGTCTGCCCTGTATTTATTTATTTGTATAATTGTTTGTTTATGGGTCATTCTATGGAAATGTCCATTTTCTACCCCTAGCCTGTACGGAAATATTATGTTACACTTGAAAAACACTTTAGGGTTACAATTTCTTTATATTTTAAATGAAACAATATGTTATTTGAACACCATCTTGAGCCATTAATGTGGCAATATTTGTTTTTAAATTAATTGTACAGAATTCAAACCACTCGTCCCCACAGCCATGTACAGATTGCCTCTTTACTGTATAGTATATATAGTGCTTTATAATATATAATATAATAATATATTATAATATTAATAATATTAATATGATATAATATTATAGTGCTTTATTTTGAGGTCAAAAACAGGTTTTTCTACCAAATGCAATAATGTATTCATAACTATCAAATATGTGACCCTTGACCACAAAACCAGTCTTAAGTCACTGGGGTATATTTGTAGCAATAGCCAAAAATACATTGTATGGGTCAAAATTATTGATTTTTCTTTTATGCCAAAAAACATTAGGAAATTAAGTAAAGATCATGTTCTATTGAGATATTTAGTAAAATTCCTATTGTAAATATATCAAAACTTAATTTTTGATTACTAATGTGCATTGCTAAGAACATTTGGAAACAGATTTGGAAAGTGATTTTCTCAATATTTAGATTTTTTTGCACCCCCATATTCCATGCATCTCAGCCAAATATTGTCCTATCCTAACAACAGTGATCCCATACATCAATTGAAAGCTTATTTATTCAGCTTTCAGATGATGTATAAATCTCAATTTCTAAAAATTGACCCTTATGACAAGTTTTGTGGTCCAGGGTCACATATATGATGTAAACATGCTGAATAAATATTAAAAAACATATGGGTCATTCTATAATTAGGGATACATTTAGAATTTGACAAGGTGAAGAAAAAAAGTTTTCATTTTTCCCAAAAACCCAAACATGAAACAAACAAACAATCTACATTGTATACAGTGCTATATAAATAAAGGTGATCTGTAGGAATATGTGCATAAAATTCCATCTATGTTTGCTACTGTCCACTATGTTACCTTTACTGGGTAACACAGTTGACAGGTAACTAAGTTGACATTTTTATTCTTATGGGCCTATCCTCAACATGGAAACCTAGAACTACTAAACATATGGTGTGTTTATAAACATATTTTCATAAACAAAAAATAAGTTTTAGTTAAATTGTCTTGTTAAAATTTGCACCAATAATACTTGGGTAACACTGTTGACAGTCAATTCATTGTTCCAATCCAATCTTCTTGACACAGGTTTGCTAGTTTAACCAATATTAGGGGAAAGAGAGAGAACATAACTAGTAGTGTTTCATCCATGTACTTCCAGAGGAAATATCATCACACTGTGCAAATTATGCGAGAATGGGACAAACCATTCCTTTTTTTCTTTGCGTGAGGGGGATTCTAGTGGGTAACTTAGTTGACAATGGTTTTTCGGGCACAAATAAAACAAGTTATATCACAATAAACAATTATTATTTTTAAGCACATACCCAAATGTATTTATAACCTAATTTAACTTAAGGCAAAACTATTAAATTTATATTTGAGGTCATTTTCAGGCTTAAATGCAGAGTAGAATGAGCAACTTTACAAAATCGGACAGCTGAATACCAGAGTTGTATGTGATATGAACATCATTTTTGTACAAAAGGTATGGCTTTTTTAACATAGTATTGTGATTGGGAAAAATATAATTGTGTACTAGAAATTAAGTATCAGGGCTTTATACTGATGAAAATATATTAAAAAATATACTTTACAGGCATGAGATGTACACACAATTATAGAATGACCCATTTAATAAAAGTCCTCTACTGGAGTTGTGCCACTGGTGTTACTGTTTAAAAAAATAGTTTATTTTGAAATAAATAAAAAAAAAAAAAAAAATCACACTGATGACATCACTTAACTTCCTTCTTCCCATTTCCTAAAGATTTATTTAAAAAGGGCCCATGTTAAGTCCACTGTCTCTTTTCAGTTATCAGAACTTTTCTCATTTATCTCATGATTTCATATGAAGCTTTTAGTTGAAGTCACTGGTGTGACGCACTTTATTGTTAGGGAATTGTAAACAACTACAATAAAAATGGATTAAACTACTTAATTAGGTCAGTATACCATGACTGACAACATGTGGTTTGATACCTTGAAGCAGTCATTTTGTAAAATGCATTTTTCATGAAAATTACCTTACCTTATGGGTAACAACAGTGAAGATGCCTTATGTATGTCACTGGTGTTACTGTGTTTTTTTTTTTGTATATTAAATAAAACAATCTTCTAATTTCTTGCATTTTCATCATTTTTTTGTAACTGACAAATGTGCTGAAAAAAAAGAGAAATAATATTTCATAAAAACCTTTAATATTGCCAAAGAAGGTAACACCAGTGTGGTCTTTAAATAACTGCACAAAAAAGATTTTAAAAAATCATTAAGCTGTCATTTATATGTATTTATTAAATCAAAAGGTAATCTAATAATGTGGTCTAAGTTTAAATGTTAGAAAAAGAAATTAATTTTAAGACATACCAAACGTGGACATTTCTGTAGAATGACACTTATCTCTACAAAGCTGTATCTGTTTGTCTTTAGACAATGAAAAACGACGAAATAAAATTCTCAATGAATATTATGTTGGATTATATTATTTCAATATTGGGAAATATGTCACATTATGGAAGTAAATGGTTTGTAAACATTGTCTGAGGACTAACAGTTCCTGACAAACATCAAATGCCTGTAACAGAGCAGCGACCCACAAGATTTGACACACATCTGTCTATCTCTGCTCACGGTGTGGATAGAACCGATCATTAAACCAGCATTAAACATGACTGATAAAGCTGCCAATCATTGCGCTTTCAAACACACACACACACACACACACACACACACACACACACCTCTCATGTATTGCATCTGCCGCTGGTCAGGGTGAAATGGAGAATCTAGTTATCTGAGCCTGACTGATAAGGGTGGAGGGCTCGTCCTGCGGATGCTACAGAGGGAAAGCGCTGTTAGATATACCAAACAAACACTCTGAGATCTGCACTGATAAAACACACACTGACCTTTATACAGACTCATATAGAGAGAGAGAGAGAGAGAGAGAGAGAGAGAGAGAGAGAGATACACACTGACACAGAAACCTTTGGCAGAAATCATATTTCTATCTACGGTTAATGACCTGATGAAATCACACATTAATCAGTCATATGCACTTGACACAAAGTGAAAAACAACAGGTGGCAGACAGCATTATCTTTGTGCTTTTGCACTCACACATATATCTGTACATCAGATTTAAAAAAAAAAAGATCCAAAAGGCTTTATTTAAATGAACGACACAAGCTGTCCTATTGACGAATAAAGCACTGTGATTACTTGTACTTGTACACTTGCATCATTTCCAAAAGAGGTTGCAATTACAAAAATAGGCTAAGCCAAGTACCCAACCAACCCAGGGAACACAATCAAGCTCTTATTCAAAATGTTCTACACCAGATAATCATTTCAGAGGAAAACTGCTCAAAGAGCACTGATGAATCAATAAATCCTGAACTCCATGTTCACCATATGTAAAAAAAACAAAACAAAACAAAACAAAACAAACAAAACAAACAAAACATAATTTTGACAAAAATGTCAGATAGAACCTTATAATTCCAAGTTGATGGTAAATACATATGTAATTTATATAGTTAATATATATTTATATGTAATTATATAGCCATACATGCTCCGAAGTGCCGATCTAAATCAAAAGATTCGCGAACCCACTCTAAAGTACCGACCTGAATCAAATGCTACGCGCGCTGAAGTTTCGATCTGACTCAAAAGATTCTTGAACCCCCTCCAAAGTTCCGATTTAAATCAAATGATTCGCAAACCATTATTTAGATCGGGATTTCGGAGTGCATCCCGGTCTGAAATGATTCGCGAACCCACTCTAAAAGTACCGACCTGAATCACGCTCCGAAGTTCCGATCTGACTCAAATGATTTGCAAACCCGCTGTTCTGATCTGAGTCAAAAGATTCACAAACCCGGTACGAAAGTTTTGATCTGACTCAAATGATTCGCGAACCCGCTGTTCCGATCTAAATCAAAAGATTCATGAATCTACTCCGAAGTTCCGATCGAAATCAAATGGTTCGCCATACGCGCCCCAAAGTCCTGATCTGAATAAAAGAAAAATTCACGAACCCGCTTAGTTCTGATTTGAATCAAATGATTTCCAAAAGAGGCTGCAATTACAAAAATAGGCTAACCCAAGTACCCAACCAACCCAGGGAACACAATCAAGCTCATTTGCCATTTGTGATACGCACTCTGAAGTTCCGATCAAGTGAACTTCAGAGCGGTAATTGACGTCTCGGTCTGAATCAAATGATTTGCGATCCACGATCCATTTGGAACGCTTCGAAACAGTGAATCATTTTACAACGAAACTGATTCGGAGATTCGAAAAGCTCAGTTTGCTTTTTAAAATCATTAAAAGCGATGTCAAAATTAAAAAATGAATGGTTCTTTTGAACGGGTTTTCTCTAGTGAATAGCTAAAACAGAATGATCGAAGTCACCAGTTTGTATCAATCGGAGCTGTTTCAGCGTAAATGACTCACTCAATTGAATCGGTTCGTCTGTGCCTACGCTTTTCGTTTACACGACAATATCAGCACTACTACCGGCATAGCTGTCCGGTTTTATAAGATTAACTAAAATAAGCGAAAAAATATGATGTTTAAAAACAAAATATCCATATTTCCATTTCAAAAATAACTACTTTCCACAATCTACGAACATATCCTGGTGAGTTGGTGAGAGTTCATTAGGAAATCAGTTGAATTCCAGTCATCTCATGCCATTTAAGTAAATGTTAAATCAGCATATAAGCCTATATTATAATTAATATGAGAAATTATTGTGGTATCTGATTGTATAGCTGTCCTATTGACGAATAAAGGACTGTGATTACATGTACTTGTACACTTGCATCATTTCCAAAAGAGGCTGCAATTACAAAAATAACCCAAGTACCCAACCAACCCAGGGAACGCAATTAAGCTCTTACTCAAAATGTTCTTCGTCAGATAACTATTTCAGAGAAAAACTGCTCAAAGGCCTCTGACGAATCAATAAATCCTGAACTTCATGTTCTTTCTGCTGCATCCAGACACAAAACAGATCAACACTTTTGTCCCAGCAGAAATGATGCTGAATCTCTGCATTGTGAAGCAGCCCAACTCCAGCACAACTGTTTTCAACATAAATAATAAAAAAATTACTGAGCAGCAAATCAGCATATTAGAAGGATTTCTGAAGGATCATGTGACACTGAATATGATGCAAATCAGGTAATAGCACAAAGCACTAATGCAACATTAATTGTGTCAGGCAAATAATGGATCCAGCAAGTTGTATAATGAGCCTGGTTTACATGTTTCTTTCTCACTTGTTTTCCTAGAAAAGAATGACACTGATTTAATTTGAATATGCATGGAACAGTGCTATTCCAGTGCATGTGGTCACATGTACATTCAACTTCTATCTACCTTGATATGCAAAGAAGAAAGTGTTTTAGAATTTAAAATTCCTATTTAATTATTAGTCAGCACTATATATAAATACTATAAATTAGGGCTGGCAAACTGGCAAACCCACAGTCATATTAGAAAATTTCTCTCTTAAATATATACATTAATTTGTGTGTATTTATATATACATAATAATTACACACAGTACACACACATATTAGGCAAACTCAAATTTTTATTTTAATTGTGATGAATCGTTTGACAGCCCTACTATAAATGTACTATATTAGAATATGACTGTGGGTGCATCTGATTTTTTGATCAGTTTGATATTCGCTTTATAAAATGTCATCAAAATGCGAGCCCAGCTGCCATGTTTGCATATGAACAAGTTTCTCTTATAATGCATAAAACACATTTCTCCAGCCGTTTCAAAAGAAGGTGTAGAAGGAGAAAACGGTATTTCCTGAAGAGGTAACGAGGTGTTTCCTGGCGCATTTTGTCATACCGCTGACTGGGAGTTGTCCAAGGTTCACACTATTGTTTTCTTGTTCCCAGCCAAAACCTGACAAGGAGGGTCATAAAGTTAGTTCCTGGCCTAATATTTTGTAGCACAACAAAAAGACGAGCTACCAGCCACTCAATGCAAAAGTCTACCGCGACAGCTCTCTAAATTTCAAATATATGCAGTGAAATTTACATAATGCTGAGGTGAACCTCCCTGTGCTGGACAGAGAGCTACAAATTTGACTATTAATTCGACCTTGAAGGTCTCGGGAGGCGTCTGAGGTGACAGGCCACCGAGAAGCGTGGAGAGCGAGCAAATCCAGCCAGATCTAGCGTCCTTGTTTGCCATCTGGAAAGAGACAGGCTTATAAAATCCCCCTTTACATCTAGCAGCACTTCTAACTTTACCGTATAGGTTCAAATAACAGCTCTTGTATGTCTCTGGCAAATGACTTTGATCAGCGCAGAGCACCTGATGTGTGACTTGCACCGAGCCCATTAGATGCTCGAGCTGCGCTAATAGCACCTACAGCAATTAGCACCTTATCTTCTGCCATCAAGCGATGCAATGTAATTAACAAAGGTTAGTTTGATAAAATTCACAGAAAAATTAAAGCCACAGACCAAATAACATTACTGAGCTAATGAGGTCTCTCATCCGAGGCTGTTTTAGTGGAACAATAGTGTTTACCCATTCACCGCTGGCTGAAATGCGTCTCACAAAAAAGGAGACTGACACAAGTTCCCAGAATCGTGTTGAGATGGATAAACAAGCTACTTTAAACGAATAAACATTAGCGTCACGGAAGACATATTAGTGCACACAAGGTTTATGTGCAATATGTGATCGTCATGGGAAATTTGTTACTTGTGAAACAAGGGTTTTTTCGGACTGGGAAACAACATAGGCCTACTTTGTTGTAAACTAAATAAACAACTGACTACATGTTAGTCCAAAAGTTTTATGTGATAATCATTACGTACAACAGGATTGGAAAGCAGTCAGCAATCTGATTCTAGATGCAAAAATCCCACAACTATATCCTCTGATTCAATGGGCTTGATTTGATTTTCCACATCCAGAATGTTTAACATTTATTTCTTGTCTTTTTTTATTTATTCAAACTACTTAAAGATGCACAAAATTAAATTAGCTTTTGATATATTGAGCTTCAAAGTGTTACATATACGTTGTAGATAGTACCTTGGTTTCTAAATAGAAAAGTCCCAAAATGTACACACACAAAAAAAAATTAAACAAAAATAAATAAATAAATAATCATATAAATGTAAGTTGTCACAGAATAAGAATATGTAAAAAATTAATTTTGACAAAAATATCAGACAGAACCTTATAACTCCAAGGTGATGGTAAATGTAATTTCTATAATTACATATATAATGTAATTTATTTTGTATATTTTGTGTATTTTGATCTGAATTAAATGATTCGCCATACGAAGTTCTGAATCTAAAACATTTGCGAACCCGCTCCAAAGTTCCAATCTGAATCAAAAGATTCACGAACCCACTCAGAAGTTTCAATCTAAATCAAATGATTCGCGAAACTGACGTTCCGATCTGAATCAAAAGATTCACAAACCCGTTCCAAAGTTTTGATCCAAATCAAATGATTCACGAACCCGCTGTTCCGATCTGAATCAAAAGATTCACAAACCCACTCCGAAGCTCTGATCTGACTCAAATGATTCAAGAACCGTTGTTCCGATCTGAATCAAAAGATTCACAAACCCACTAGAAGTTTTGATCTAAATCAAATGATTTGCGTAAAACCCATGTTCGATCTGAATCAAAGATTCGCAAACCCGCCCGGCTCTGATCTGACTCAAATGATTTGTGAACCCGCTGTTCCGATCTGAATCAAAAGATTCACGAACCCGCTTCGAAGTTTCGATCCAAATCAAATGATTCGCAAACCATTATTCAGAACGGGACTTGTAAGCACTTAAATGATTCGCGAACCTGCCCAAAAGTACCGATCTGAATCTAATGCTTCATGATACGCTCCTAAGTCTCGATCTAAATCAAATGATTCGCGAACCCACTCCGAAGATATCTGGGGAGTTCCGATTGAAATCAAATGATTCACCATATGCGCCTCAAAGTCCTGATCTGAATGAAAAGATTCACAAACCCACTTAGTTCCGATCTGATTCAAATGATTCGTGATAAACGTTCTGAAGTTCCGATCTAAATCAAGTGATTCGCGATAACCGCTTTGACGTCCCGGTCTGAATTAAACGATTCACAATCCGCATTCCGACTGGAGCATTTCGAAACAGGGAATCATTTTGCGACGAAACTAATACGAGGTTTTGAAAAGCTCCACATTTCACCCTTCACTGAGTGCTTTTTAAAATCATTACAAGCGATGTTGAAAATCAGAAATTATTGGCTCTTTTGAATGCCTTCAATCATTCTCTAGAACAGAATTGGTTCGTCTGTTCCTCCACTTTTCATGCCTTCATCCATGTTTACAGGACAATGTCAGCACTACTACCGGCATAGCTCTCCGGTTTTACAAGATTAACTGAAATAAGCGGAAAAAGTATTATGTTTAAAAACAAAATATTCATATTTCCATTCGAAGATAACTGCTTTCAACAACACCCAACACAAATCTACGAACATACTCAGGTGAGCTAACTAGTGAAAAAACTCCATTAACATGACAAACTGCACCTCAAAATGAATGTTGGATAAAATCATTGTGTATTATTATTGAGTTTGTAACTTATTTCACTATATTTTAAATGGTTTGAGCACTGCAATTCAGTTGGTGACAGTTCATTAGGAAATCAGTCATCTCATACCATTTATGAATGTTAAATATTCAAATTAATATGAGAAATGATTGTTTTATCTGATTGTATTAGTCGAAAGAGCAAATGGGAGAAACAGGTGAAATGTACTGGACAAAGGTTGTCTTTACTGTACACACATAAGTTATACTGTGTCAATAAACTGTACATACTGCATATAGTATTAAGTATTAATCTAGTATTTCATTTCAAACTGTTTTAAGTTGAAAAGAAGTAAAAGTGGTCAGATATACCCGTGCTTCTCTATCAGATTCATCCAATTCTCTTCGTTAAATTAAGCTCATTCTTCCAGGAGAAATGTGCTTATTAAATTTGGAGGGGGGGAAATGAACAAAACGGGCTTCATGCCCTAATTCACAAAGTCTGTTCTACTCTATTAAGCTAACCAATCAGAGAAATAGACTGCAGTTTTCCCAAAAGGGATAAAATTGTACCAGAGTAAGTATTGGTCTGGGAGCTGCGGGTTTCATAATATATGAGCACGTAACAATGTTTCTCCTCTGAGGAGAACATTCAATTCACTTCACCTTCAGCTGTATCTCAGGGTTTAAAGCTGCAGTGATTGCTTCTTTGCTCCATTCGTTGCGATCTGTGAGTCAGCAAGTTTGGCTGAATGAACAGCGCCACCTACTGAAACTCACCGCAGCGGCCTTCAGAAGCACTGCCTGTGCCAAAGGCAAAACAAAGACCTAAATGAGCAATGCCTGTTTCAGTTTCAACCTGTTTCTGAAAAACTCCACAGCCTGAATGACTCTCATTCCTCTCATTCATGTGGGGGATAGTTTTCACATAATGGGTGTTTCCATACGGATTCTAGTTGATAGGATACCAAGTTTTTAAAATTGGTCATGCATTTCTTGTCATGCAGAGATGAACGATTCCTTAAATCACGCCTGCTGCGGAGAGTGTGCTGTTATTTTACTAAGTGATCAGATTAATTGTTTTTACATGCTGGATCATAAAACAAGTGACAAATCCCTAAGAAAAAGACTAAAATATGGACCTGAGCCTACAGACCACAAGATCACTAAGACTTAAAAGCAGACTCTTTTTACCTGAAATCACCGGAACACCCTAGCAACCACCCTCAGCACCCTAGCAACCACCAAGAACTTTGTTACTGTGCTTAAAGTCTGTGTAAAGGCAATTCAGATCATTGTTTCTAAACACAAAAAATTTAGGAGCACAGTCAAATTTTAGGGGCATCTTCTGATCAATAATCCAAAAATCTGATGAACAATTAGCCTTCCCTTTACGAGGTGATATTTGACAAAGGGATTTACAGTGGAATTTTGTTTTTACCATTGTAATGGCATTTTTCTAACTTTATTAAAAGTATGTCATTTCTTAAAATCCATATGTTTTATAAGCTTTCCCTTATTTAAATTTATTTGTATTTGACAGTTGAGAGAGGCGCCAGCTTTCCCGTGAGTGGGCATGGTTTTAGCGCCGACAGCGGACACACCCCCAGCATTTGGGAGCAGAGAATATTGCTAATTCTTTTCAAGAATTTTGTAACTTGTTTTATTTACTTGGCTTTTTTGGGCGGGGGGGCGGGGGGGTTTGGAGGGTGGCATTTTTTTGCCTTTATTTTGACAGGACAGATCAGAAGTGGCAGTGAGAGATCAGGAAAGGTCCTCAAGTTGGGATTCAAACACAGGACGCCCGGAGCGCAACGGCGCTGTATGTCGGCGCACTGCCCACAAGGCTATCGGCGCTGACTACTTGGCGTTTTTTGCCATTCAAATTTGGCTAGGTGGTTAATACGACATTTTTCTTTGAAGTGACAAATTTGGAACACATATTTAATATTGATTTATACAGACAAAAAAGAAATTCAAAAAGAAATTAAAGGAGTGGTTCACTTCCCAGACAAAAATTTACAGATAATGTACTCAATGTACTTTCTTCAATTGTAAAGAAATTATGTTTTTTGAGGAAAATATTTTAGGATTTCTCTCCATATTGTTTTTCTCCATTTATGTTTTTCGACATACCCTAACTGTCACGAACTGGAAAAAACGTTCAGGCAGACCCTTCTTCCTTGGCTGGGATCATTTACAGCCCTTTGAAGCTGCATTTAAAATGCAGCCTCAAAGGGGGCTCTACATGATCCCAGCCGAGAAATAAGGATCTTAGCTAGCAAAAAATTGGTCATTTGGGGAAAAAAAAAAAATTATGTACTTTTAACCACAAATGCTAATCTTGCACTAGCTCTGCTCATGCATTAAAACATCCATATCATTTTCTCCTCTAACTTCAAATTCATCCGACATCATTGTTTTACCTTCTTTTGCAAAGTGTACATGAATGAGCGTGAGGTTGAGCTAGTGCAAGATGAGCATCTGTGGCAAAAAAAGCAAAAACACACCACAAACGTTTCACTAGATAAGACTGACACTGCAATTTGGACCTCCACATCCTCTGGTCCCCATTGAAGTCCACTATATGGAGACAAATCCTGGAATGTTTTCCTCAAAAACCTTAATTTCTTTTCAACTGAAAAAGACATGAACATCTTGGATGACATAGGGATGAGTAAATTATCAGGAATTAATCCTTTAATACTTTTAATGGAGTAATATTTTATTGGGGTATTTGTACTTTTACTGAAGTACTCAAGCCCACCACTGGTGATGAACAATGAACACTCAGGAGATGCTGTGTTAACTGATTACATGTTGATTTTGGCGGGGTCTATATGCTACAGGAACATGGCCATGACTTTGTCATAAATCCTGGAAGGAGTGTGATCGCCCTCACATCTAGTTTCCTCCAGTACAGAAGTTCCTGACACTTCTGCTGGGTGTAACACGTGGCCTTGATTCAGAAAGCTGTGAAGCGAAGCTTTACAGTGCAGCTGTAGAGGATACGGATATATGAAGCATCCTTCCCTCAAATGTCTGATGATAAACACAAGGAAACGGGATGTGGGAGTGACAGGGAAACTCACGGCCATCTGCGTTAGTATGCTGCCTTCCAGGAACTCCTGGAGTGGAAATGACACTAACACATGTAAGAACATTCACTACATGAATGATATTCAGTATGTGTCTGTATTTAACATTTTGAAGTTATGAATGATGCACTGTAACATAAAGCACACTTCGCTGCCAAAAATCAGCATGAGCTGAGCTGAAAAATTGAATAGAATTTTGCACAAGGTCATAGTCACCTAAAGATGACAAATCTGTTATCGTTTACTCACTGTCATATTGTTTGAAACTTTCTTTCTTCCACTGAACAAAAGCAGATGTTCATGAATGATGACATAGGCTGTTTAATATCTCCTTCTGTGTTTCAGGGAACAATGAAAGTCACACAGGTTTCAGACAACATGACAAGGAGTAAATAAAGATATTTTATCCCTTTAAAGGAGAAGTCCACTTCCAGAACAAAAATTTACAGATAATTTACTCACACCCTTGTCATCCAAGATGTTCATGTCTTTCTTTCTTCAGTCATAAAGAAATTACTATTTGAACTTCCAAAATGCAGTTTAAATGCGGCTTCAAATGATCCCAGCCGAGAAAGAAGGGTCTTATCCAGCGAAATGATCAGTTATTTTCATTAAAATAATACAAACACTCGTCTTGTCTTACTCTGCCTGGACTGTTTTTGTTCTGGTTCATGACAGTTAGGGTAAGTCAAAGAACTCCCACCTCATGTTCTCCCTCAACTTCAAAATCATCCTATATCACTGTTTTACCTTTTTTGTTAAGGGTGTTTGATCTTCTTTGCACGTTCACTTTGCATAGACTGTGTCGGCACTTCTGCAGCAATGTAGGATGATTTCGAAATGATTTTTGAAGTTGAGGGAGAAAATACGATTGAAGTTTTTTAACATACCCTAACTGTCTTGAGTCAGAATACAGAATTCAGGGAGAGCAAGACAAGACAAGCTTTTGACAAACAGTAGGGATGGGAGCTAAATAAGACGAGCATTTGAGGTTAAAAAGTATATAAATTGTCAATTTTTTTTTTAATAGAAAATAGCTGATTGTTTCACTAGATAAGACCTTTATTCTTTGACTGGGATTGTTTAGAGCCCTTTGAAGCTGCATTTAAACTGCAATTTGGAAGTTTCAATTCGGACACCATAGAAGTCCACTATATGGACAAAAAAATCCTGAAATGTTTGCCTCAAAAAAAACAATTGAACATTCTGGATGACAAGGGGGTGAGTAGATTATCTGTAAATTTTTGTTCTGGAAGTGAACTTCGCCTTTAAATATTTCTGTAAAACTAATGTAAAACTAACATGTGCAGTGTTTAGGTTTTACGATTGTACACTACAGTAAGGTTTACTTTTTTTTTTTTATAATGAATACTTTTATTTAGCAAGGGTGCATTAAATTAATAAAACTGAATACAAAGTCAGCAGATCTGGAGGTCTTACAGTATATAAAGACTCTTAAAGGAACAGTTCACCCAAAATGATAAATTGCTGAAAATGCACATACTTTCAGGCCATCCAAGATGTAGATGAGTTTGCTTGTTCACAGGAATAGATTTGGAGAAATTTAGCATTTTATTACTTGCTCATGAATGGATCCTCTGCAGTGAATAGGTGCCATCAGAATGAGAGTCCAAACAGCTGATAAAAACATCACAATAATCCACAAGTAATCCACACCACTCCAGTCCATCACTTAACATCTTAAGAAGCGAAAAGCTGCATGTTTGTAAGAAACAAGTTCATCATTAAGGCATTTTTAACTTTAAACCATTACTTTTTTAGCCAAAATATTAGTCCATAATCCATAATAATGCTTCTTCCAATGTAAATCCAAAATAAAAGCAGTAATATTGTGAAATATTTTTACTATTTTACATAATTGCTTTCTATCTGAATATATTTTAAAATGTAATTTATTTCTGTGATCAAAGCTAAATTTTCAGCATCATTGCTCCAGTCTTCAGTGTCATATGATCCTTCAGAAATCATTCTAATATGCTGATTTGATTTAAAACAGTTGAGTACATTTTTCAGGATTATTTGATAAATAGAAAAATCCAAAGATCAACATTTATCTGAAATAAAAAGCTTTTGGAACATTAAACACTATACCATACAAAAGCTTGGAGTCAGTATAATTTTCTTTTGTTGGGGGAAAGAAATTAGAGAAATACATACTTTTATTTAACAAGGATGCATTAAATTGATCAAAGGTGATGATAAAGACATTTATAATGCTACAAAAGATTTCTATTTCAGATAAATGCTGTTCTTTCTATTCATCAAAGAAACCTAAAAAATGTTTTCAACATAAATGTTTTTTGAGCAAATCAGATTATGATGATTTCTGAAGGATCAAGTGGCTGGAGTAATGATGCTAAAAATTCAGCTTTGAAATCACAGGAATAAATGACATTTTGAAATATACTGAAATAGAAAACAGTTATTTTACATAGTAAAAATATTTCAAAATTGTACTTTAGATCAAATAAATGCAGACTTGGTGAGCATAAGAGATTTCTTAAAAAAAAAAAAAAGACATTAAAAATCTTAGTGTTCAAAAACTTTTGACTGGTAGTGTATGTCTCTCCTGATTCAGACAAGACAACTTTTTCACTAGAGAAAGTACTATTGTGGATAGAGGATTCATATTTTAGAGGATAGCATATTTTGTTTCTTAAAAATACACCTCTTTTGCTTCACAAGATGTTAACTGGAGTGGTGTGGATTACTTGTAGATTATTGTGAAGTTTTTATCAGATGTTTGGACTCTCATTCTGATGGCACCCATTCACTGCAGAGGATCCACTGGTAAGCAAGTGATGTAATGCTAAATTTCTCCAAATCTGTTCCTTCCTCATCTACTCATTTACATCTTTGATGATCTGTTTCATTAACTAAAACATCTCTCTGATTCAAAAGCCACAGCTTAATAAACATGCTTAACTCAAACCAGCACTGCTCCAGTATATCGTTTTAAAACTGACACCAATGAACAGTTACATTTACACATGTACAGTACTTCAACTGATGAACCTTCACTGAGTAGTGGAAAACATTGGTCTCAGTTGGAGCATGTGAACACCATCACCGGACGCCCAGTGACACAAGGATTGTGCTGTTGATTACTGGGTGTTGTTTGACTAATGATACGACCAAAACCAAGGCTACAATTAGCATCTTGCCCTTTGAAGTAGCCTTTGGGTGCAGCACAGTGCTGATGGTTTGATCAAGCCCAGTATCGCTGTTGTTGTTGTTGGCTATCTTTAGGGCTGGGTTTGTTTTTGGAGCGTATGAGGACATGAGAATGCCTTAAAATAGTGCGTCCAGCTGATTTGGGCTGGGGTACAGTTTGATTTCCCTTCGGCCCACATCTCGAGCACTTCTAAAGAGTGCTTGAACCACAATCAGAAAATTGCATCTCCTTATAGGTTCAACAGGAAGAGGAAGATAAGCAGTGGCAAAGAGATGGAGAGAGATGGATTTAAAAATTGAAGCTAAATGACATTAAACCCTGATATATGAAATAATAGGCAGATGTTTTTTCTTTCTTTCTTTTTTTTGGGAACAGCTTTATTGAACCTTTAGACAAAATATTTTTTAAAAGCTTGCATATGTGCTTTTGTTGAGCAAGCCCAATATCAATGGTCACTCTAAATCTCCCCATAATGTCTAAGTAAGACGATAGTTACTATAAATGCTTAGTTTTATGATCAAAGCTCTGTAATGCAATGCATTACAGTGATGATTGAGAGATAGATAAATAAATGTTCTCAAAAGCCTGATAGACCATATTTGAGTATTTGGGCATGATTTTAAATCATACTAAAAAACTTTTTACTTGCTAAATAAGTATAAACTACCTATCAGACAACAGAAGGCATTTATAGACTGTAAGCAACAGCTAAGTTTTGTTCACGCTGATAATTTAGAGACCATTACAGTTGAGGTCAAAAGTTTACATACACCTTGTAGAATCTGCAAAATGTTAATTATTTGATCAAAATAAGAGGGATCATACAAAATGCATGTTGTTTTTTATTTAGTACTGAAAAAGATATTTCACATAAAAGATGTTTACATATAGTCCACAAGAGAAAATAATAGTTGAATTTATAAAAAAAAAATGACCCTGTTCAAGTTCCCCGACCCAGTTTACATACACTTGATTCTTAATACTGTTGTTATCTGAATTATCCACAGCTGTATTTCTGTTTAGGGATAGTTTTTCATGAGTCTCTTGTTTGTCCTGAACGTCTGCTGTTTTCCAGAAAAATCCTTCAGATCCCACAAATTCTTTGGTGTTTCAGCATTTTTGTGTATATGAACCCTTTCCAACAATGACTGTATGATTTTGAAATCCATCTTCTCACACTGAGGACAACCGAGGGACTCATATGCAACTATTACAGAAGGTTTAAATGCTCACTGATGCATTAAGAGCCAGGGGGTGAAAACTTTTGAACAGAATGAAGAATGCCTTAAAATAGTGCGTCCAGCTGATTTGGGCTGGGGTGCAGTTTGATTTCCCTTCGGCCCACATCTTGAGCACTTCTGAGGAGTGCTTGAACCGCAATGTTGCATTAAGAGCCAGGGGGTGAAAACTTTTGAACAGAATGAAGATGCGTAAATTTTTCTCATTTTGCCTAAATCTCTTTTTTTTTTTTTCCTCTCTCATTTTGTACTGCCCTTCAGAAGATACTTACATGTTCCCCAATAGACTGAACAAGTTAAATTTACCCTGATCTTCAAATTCAAAAGTTTTCACCCCCAGGATTTTAATGCATCGTGTTTCCTTCTGGAGCATCAGTGAGTGTTTGAACCTTCTGTAATAGTTGCATATGAGTCCCTCAGTTGTCCTCAGTGTGAAAAGATGGATCTCAAAATCATACTGATCATTGCTGGAAAGGGTTCAAATCATAGACTATGAAAAAATATGGACGTAGTGTCCGTGATGTCACCCGTAGGTTTCTGAAGAGCATTTTTGAAGCTCTTAGTGGGCGGGAGTCAGCCGTTGCCTTCTTGGAAATCCCACAAATAGGCGGGATGTGAGTGGAGCTGGTTGCTGAAATCACGCCCACCTAGTGCGACGGTGGTGACAGCAGCGGCAATCCACCTGTCACTCAAGTGGCCACGCCCTAAATTATGCAGAACTTTAAGGCTTAATATAAATTAAACGGATGAGTTATAAAAAAAATTCACCCCCCTCATGTTGACATGAAGGGCAAAATTAGCTATATAGACCAAAACCACTTTTTGTACCAGGCTGTAAACATATTTTTTCTGCTGTAAAGTTGGGCATTTTAACATGGGGAGTCTATATGTAAACTTTTGAATGGGGTAATTTTTATAAATTAAACTATTATTTTCTCTTGTGGACTATATGTAAACATGTTATGTGAAATATCTTATTCAGGTCAGTAATAAATGAAAAATAACATGCATTTTGTATGATTCCTCTTATCTTGGCAAAATAATTAATATTTTGCAGATTCTGCAACTGTATAATCTCTTTATAAAGTTAAACTATGAGCAGAGCGTCTTGCCAACTGTACTTTCTCAATAAAAGTCAAGTAACACAAGCCTTCACTTGTGAAAGAACATCTAAACGCTGAACAGTTTGTGTCTTGGACGTGGGCGCTCACATATCGAGTGACGTATCATGAGCCGCTGATGGTAACGTGGTAAATGCTAGCGGATCAATCGAGTGCGATGGACACAGACAGTGAGTAAAGCGTGTGAAGTTGAGAACCGACACCAAATGGACACAAATAGATGCTCTTGTCACCATCCTCCTGTTTTGACAGCGAGGCGGAGGCCTTCTGACCATCACCATGAACACTATACTCAATGCAAACCTAACTGTGTGTGATACGAATGTCTAAAATAGAAATTAGCAAAGCTAATAATATCGCAACAGTGTACAAGCCAGATTGCAATACTTAAAGTGCTCTGGATAACAAGATATAGCAAATGTCACTGCAAAACCTTGCATCATTCACCCCCAAAACTTCCTTTTTTTAATTATTTACTTAATTAACTTCACCTCATTTCATTTGTTTCTGTTGTGCCATATGACACATTACTACACACCTGTAATGAATGGGACTATTTTCAGTAAATGTCTAAAAGTTTTGTTACTTTAACTATAACATACAATATATAAAATTTGTATGTTATTTCAAGTAGCAGTTTTTGATATATATATATATATATATATATATATATATATTTTTTTTTTTTATTGAAAAACTAAAACTAACATAAATAAAAAACTACATAAACAGATTCAAAAAAAAAAAACATTAAAGAGACCATAAAACACAACAAAAATATATAAAAAAAATTAAATCAACTGAAAACAGAAGAATATAATATAATACTCAAGTCTGCAAGTCTGAGTTATCAACTGAAACCATAAAAAAAAGGTTACTTGAAATAAAGAACAAATACAATAAACATGTTAAAAAACAGAAGTAAAAAAGACAAAAACAAAAAATAACTAAATTAAACTGAAAACAGGAGAATTTAATAATACAATATAATATAATTCTCAAGTCAGGGTTATTATAGTTAACTAAAACTAAAACCATAAAAAAAAAAATTTTTTTGTTATTTGAAATAAAATATATAATTTAAATATTATTTAAACTATATTTGAATTTTCATGTAGTTTGAGTATTTGAAATTAAACATTTAAAAATCTTGAAGTACTAAACTAAAACTAAAATAAATAAATATACTAATATTAAAAAATAAAAAAAGACCATAAAATACAGCAACTCTCCTAAAAAAGAGGCCTGTAATGAGCCAGTCACATAAAAGCATTAAAAAGACTGTAGAAATGCCAAATGAAGCATTTCTGTTGAATGCACGAGATCGGTCCTCAGAGATTTAACCTGTGAAGGAGGAGCTCTTACCAAAAATCCTGCACATTACTGTTAGCTTTTGGCTTTGATGGGAATGCTGATAGAGTGTGTTTTCATGCCAGTGCGTAATTTGGAACGAAGGCTTTTAAAGCAGGCAGATACTATAAACAGCCTCCAATTAGCAACCCGAGCATCAACAAGTACGATAAACAAAATGCTTTTTTTCCCTCATGTTTATCAAGGCTGAAATGTTGGCGGTGGTTTTCAGCGTCTGGCGGGTCAATCGGGTGCACGTTAAAGTTCTCTGCAAAAACTTACAAATGTAAAACAAAACCTGTTGATTTTGTGTAATTTGACAGAAAAACCACAGATGGGGAAAATCTAAATTGTTCTCTGAGAAAGCACTGGAGAACAAACATTTATGTTATTTTAATTTGTTGCTTTTTTCATTTTTTTTTTTATCCATTTAGTTAGTTGTTTATCTATTTATTTTTTAATTTATTAATTCATTTTATTTTTAATTATTTATTCATCCATCCACTTATTCAATCATTCAGTCATTTTATTTTCATTTAATAATTTATTAATTTTTCTATTTAATTCATTCATTTTGTTTCGTTTCATTTATATTTATTCATTTATTCAGTCATTTATTTATTTAATCATTAATTTATCAATTAATTCATTTTATTTTTATTTATCCATTTATTTTTTTGGTTATTTATTTATTTTTTAATTTATTAAGTCATTTTATTTGTATTTTTTTTAATATTCATCCATCCATTCATTCAATCATTAATTTGGTTTTATGTATTCAATAATTTATTCTTTTTTTTTTTTAATCATTCAGTCATTCATTTTGTTTTATTTATCCTTTTATCTATCTATCTATCTATCTATCTATCTATCTATCTATCTATCTATCTATCTATCTATCTATCTATCTCATTTGTAATTTATTAATTAATTTTATTTTTTATTTAATATCTATTCATCCATCCATTCATTTAATCATTAATTTGGTTTTATGTATTCAATAATTTATTCATTTATTTTTTTAATCATTCAATCATTAATTTTGTTTTATTTATCATTTTATTTATCCTTTTATTTATTTATTTATCTATCCATCTATTTAATTTTTAATGTATTAATTCATTTTATTTTCATTTAATAATTTATTCATTTTTCTTTTTAATTCAATAATTTTTATTCATTTATTCAGTCATTTATTTATTTAATCATTCACTTTTTATTAATTCATTCACTTTATATTTATTTATTTTTATTTGTTTAATTATTTTATTTATTTTTTATTCATCCATCCATCCATCCATCCATCCATCCATCCATTCATTCAGTCCTTCTTTTGGACTTTTGTACTCAATTTATTCATTTATTTTTTAAATCATTTAATCATTCATTTTGTTTTATTTATCCAATTTTTATTTATTCTTATTATCATTACTCGTTTTTTACCCATTTATTTGTTTTATTTATGCTTTATTTATTTTGTTTTATTCATTTATTTATTTAATTTATTAATTTTGTTCTATTTGCCTATTTATCCGTTTATTCAGTCAGTCATTTATTCATTTATTTAATCATTCATTTTATTTTTAATTCATTCAATCATTATCTATTTATTTATTATTTCATTCATTTTTTGTATTTAATCATT
This sequence comes from Labeo catla, assembly GCA_012976165.1. Taxonomy (NCBI): domain Eukaryota; kingdom Metazoa; phylum Chordata; class Actinopteri; order Cypriniformes; family Cyprinidae; genus Labeo; species Labeo catla. The sequence continues at coordinate 597,479 of VONZ01000427.1, read as the reverse complement.
ATTTTTATTTATTCATTCATTCAGTTTTATTCTCCATGTATTTTTCAGTAATTTTTACATTTTTCAATTCATTTTATTTATTTATTTTTTCATTCATTCAGGTTTATTTCTCCATTAACTTATTTGTTTATTCATTTTTATTTTTTAATTTATTAATTCATTTTATTTGTACTCAATCATTCACTTATTTTTATTTATTTATATTCTATTTATTGTTATTTATTATTTAATTTATTAACTTTGTTTTATTTACCTATTCATTTGTTTATTCATTTATTCAGTCAGGCAATTACTTATTTAATCATTCATTTTATTATGAATTCATTTAATCATCTTATCCATGAATTTATGCGTTTATTCATTTTTTTTTTTTTTGATTGAATTCATTGTTTCATTAATCATTTATTTAGGCTTATCTTTAAGGCAACTGAATAACAAATGTTAAAATACAGTTTAAAAAAAAACACTATATAAAACACTTAAGATTTAAACAAGACAAAATTCATTCTAGTGATACTTCTGCCAAATACATTGAAAACTCAGTGTTTCTTGTGCTATGAAACAGCAATCTGAGCACTAGAAATGTATTCGAGATGTGTTCTGGTAATGAACGCTAATTCAAATGGCATTAAACAAATGGGAACATTTCTATTCTACTTTAAATTCACATTTCTGAGATTACAACTACAGTATGAAGCAAACAAAACATTTATATCTTCACTTCCATTCTCCACCCAAACCTGCGGTGTGTTAACGAAGTGATTTACCGCGGTGAACGAAGCAGCAGCTGCGCCTGAGCGGGGCAGAACGGTCCCTGGAGGCTGTGAGTTTCAGCCATTAGTTCTGCACTAGTATGCCGGGACACAGGAGACACGTGAGCGCTAGAGCTCAACACAGAATGAGAATGATTGCTTCCAGATAACAGAAGCATTCATAAGAGAACGAAAGCACAGCAATGAATAGACGACCTCAGTACAGGGCCACCCAGAGTTATTGTTTTATACTAAATAAGCATAAAAGATTTGAATCAGTTCATCAGATGTCTCAGTGTTATCTGTGTTGGGAACCGTCTGTCTGTCTGGAAGGACACATTCTCCGTTCTGGATAAACAAGACAAACAACTGCTGCACACTAACAAAGGAGCCAAAGATGAAGTTTGTGGGCTTTGAAAATCAAATTCAACAGTTTAAACTGTTCAAGATTGAAGCAGATTAAGATAAACAGTAATATAAAATGCAAAAACAATCAAAACTCATTTATCTTCCCTCTCTAATAAAAAAAGACAGGAAAATGTCCATGCTCAGACATAGTTTTTTCTAAAGATACTACAGAAAAACTAAAAATAATGTCATATGGTGATAAGATTATTTAATGTTTAATGTTTTTATTTTTATATTTGGTTTTCATTTCAATTTTAGGTAAAGTTTTAGTAAATTTGTAGTATTTTTTTTTTACATCTATAATTTAAATAAAAATTTTTTTTAGGTACATTAAATTAAATAAAATTAAAATAAATAAAATAAATACTATTTTAGTACTGACATACCATCATAGTTTTAATTAACTAATTCATATTACAAATAGTAAATGTTTTGTAATGGCATGGAATCTTCCCAACAGAATTATATAAAATAATATGGTGTATTTATGTGTTTATTCACTCATTTATTTATTTACGTGTTTGATTTATTTTTAATTCATTCACTTTATTTTTATTTATTTATTAATGTATTAATTCATTTTATTTATTTATTCATCCATATATTCATTCAAGTATTCATTCATTTTATTTTCTATTTAATCTTTTATTCCTTTATTTTATTGATTCATTTTTATTCATATTTGTTTATTTACTAATTTTCTAATTTATTAATTCATTTTATTTTTACTAATTTATTCACTCTTATTTATTTATTTTTTATTATTTATTTTCTATTTATTTATTATTTCATTTGTTCATTTTGTGTTTTATTTACCAAATTTATTTGTTTATTCATTCATTTTGTTTTATTTATGCATTTATTTCATGTTTATTAATTCATTTTATTTAATTCATTGATTCATTCTAGTCATTATTTACAGTTTTAGCTTTAGGCATTTTAGTACATCAAGTTAAACTAAATTAAAATTGTCATAATATATAATATAATATCTATAATATGGTAGATATAATAATATGGTAGATTTATTTGTTTATTCATTTATTCAGTTATTATTTATTTTTTTTATTCATTTTATTTTAATTCATTCATTCATTTTTTAAATTTATTAATTTATTTTATTTTAATGTTTATTAATTCATCCATTTGTTCCTTAAATCATTAATTTTATTTTCTATTTAATCATTTATTTTTTGATTCATTCATTGTTTTATTTATCCATTTATTTATTCGTTTATTCATTTTTTATTTTATTAATTAATGTTTTTTACTCATTCATTCACAAATTAATTGATTAATTACTTTTTGTTTTATTTATTTTCTAATTTTTTTTTTATTTATTTTTTAACATTTGATTCATTCATTTTATGTTTTATTTATGCATTTATTTGTTCATTCATTCATTCAGTCATTTATTCATTTATTTAATCATTCATTTTATTTTTAATTAATTCAATCATTTTACTTTTTTATCCATTTATTTATTTGTTTATTCATTTTTTTATTTATTAATTCTTTTATTCATTATATATAATATTTACTGTTTTAGGCATTTTAGTTAAACTAAATTAAAACGAGAAATACTATTTTAGTATTGACATACCTTCATTGTTTTAATTAATTAATGTTAAATAATAGTAAATGTATTGTAATGGTATGGTATCTTTTCGGAGTCCCAACAGAATTATATAACTATAACAATAATAATAATAATAATAATAATAATAATAATAATAATAATAATAATAATAGCACTTTTTGTAGGGAGTTCTTACGGTTTTTAGATTATACAGGTGCATCTCAAATTAGAATGTCGTGGAAAAGTTCATTTATTTCAGTAATTCAACTCAAATTGTTAAACTTGTGTATTAAATAAATTCAATGCACACAGACTGAAATAGTTTAAGTCTTCGGTTCTTTTAATTGTGATGATTTTAGCTCACATTTAACAAAAACCCACCAATTCACCATCTCAACAAATCAAAATATGGTGACATCCCAATCAGCTAGTCAACTCAAAACATCTGCAAAGGTTTCCTGGGCCTTCAAAATGGTCTCTCAGTTTGGTTCACTAGGCTACACAATCATGGGGAAGACTGCTGATCTGACAGTTGTCCAGAAGACAATCACTGACACCCTTCACAAGGAGGGTAAGACACAAACATTCATTGATAAAGAAGCTGGCTGTTCACAGAGTGCTGTATCCAAGCATGGTAACAGAAAGCTGAGTGGAAGGAAAAAGTGTGGAAGAAAAAGATGCACAACCAACCGAGAGAACCACAGCCTTCAGAGGCTTGTCAAGCAAAATCGATTCAAGAATTTGGGTGAACTTCACAAGGAATGGACTGAGGCTGGGGTCAAGGCATCAAGACGTGTCAAGGAATTTGGCTACAGTTGTCGTATTCCTCTTGTTAAGCCACTCCTGAACCACAGACAACGTCAGAGGCGTCTTACCTGGGCTAAGGAGAAGAAGAAATGGACTGTTGCCCAGTGGTCCAAAGTCCTCTTTTCAGATGAGAGCAAGTTTTGAATTTCATTTGGAAACCAAGGTCCTAGATTCTGGAAGAAGGGTGGAGAAGCTCATAGCCCAAGTTGCTTGAAGTCCAGTGTTAAGTTTCCACAGTCTGTGATGATTTGGGGTGCAATGTCATCTGCTGGTGTCCACTGTTTTTTTTTGGAAAACCAAAGTCACTGCTGACCAGCTTTTTAAAGATGCTGATTTCACTTTCCAGCAGGATTTGTCACCTGCCCACACTGCCAAAAGCACCAAAGGTTAAATGACCACGGTGTTTGTGTGCTTGACTGGCCAGCAAACTCACCAGACCTGAACCCCATTGAGAATCTATGCGGTATTGTCAACAGGAAAATGAGAAACAAGAGACCAAAAATGCAGATGAGCTGAAGGCCACTGTCAAAGAAACCTGGGCCTCCATATCACCTCAGCAGTGCCACAGACTGATCACCTCCATGCCACATTGAATTGAGGCAGTAATTAAAGCAAAAGGAGCCTCTACCAATTATTGAGTACATATACAGTAAATGAACATACTTTCCAGAAGGCCAACAATTCACTAAAATGTTTTTTTTTTATTGGTCTTATGAAGCATTCTAATTTGTTGAGATTGGTGGGTTTTTGTTAAATGTGAGCCAAAAATCACAATAAAAAAAAAAACCAAAGACTTAAACTACTTCAGTCTGTGTCCATTGAATTTATTTAATACACAAGTTTCACAATTTGAGTTGAATTACTGAAATAAATGAACTTTTCCACATTCTAATTTATTGAGATGCACCTGCATATATGTCTAAAATTTCATATCCCAATTATTATATCCTAAACATAAACTGTAAGATGTGCTTTTTGTGTTATGAAGGGGTGCATATGTTTAGCTAATTAAGATCTGTTACCATAGAAACATGCAACAAGTGATTTTTGAGGACCTGACACAGCGAGGCATGTCTTGATGAATGCAGATCACAGGTCTAGTGTTTGTGTAACTTCATAAGGATGGAGGAGGAATGTCAGTGGGTTTGGTCGTCTGGGTGGACACACTTTGGCTGCGCTTCTGCTTCCTGTGGGGAGTCTGTCCTATCAAGTGCCAGCTCATTTTCTCACCTTACTTTCATTTGACTTGCCAGAATGGAATGCGAGGGCAGGGTGTGCCGCTCACCCTCCAGCGCGCACATGAAAGAAAGACGAGTGAAAATGCGTGTCCGCGTGTGCGCACGGGGAGGCGAAGGAAACCAAAGCCCAAACAAACGACTAGCTGAATCCACAAACTCACTCCTGCCTCCACCTTTGCAGGTCACATGGTCTTTCCTCAAGATGTGTTTTTCTGTAGATAAGACGCTTCTTGAGGAGGAAACCTGAGCGGGAGCTAAATGACTGTGTCAGATGTACAATGCATCCAGGTTTCCTATTCAATCTCTTTCAACAAACTGCGGTCTGTTATAATTACAGGTCATGCGAGGATATGGAGCTTCAGTCTGAGCCAACTGGAGATTCCTCTCCAAGTTTCCATATGAAAGCATCCATCTGAGTGTTAGTATAGTTTTACTAACATTTTGCATGCTTTTAATTTGATTATTTACATTTTCCATTTTCATTTTAGCTAAAGATTCAGTCATTTTGCTGTTTTTGTATTTTTTTTCCCCCCAAGTAAACTAAATTAAAATGAGCAATGTTCTTTTAGTACTATTGAGTACTATAAAATTTTATTTCAGTTTTAGTTTACTTATTTTAGTACATTTAGTTCAACTAAATTAAAATGCTATTTTAGCATAATTTGTTTTGAATTTTTTTTTTTTTTTTTTAGTTATTTTAGTATATCAAATTAACTAAATTAAAATTAGAAATATTATTTTAGTACTACTGTGAATTTTTTTTTTTTTTACAAATATTTTGAACCAGTTTATTTTTATATTTTCCATTTTCATTTATTTTTGATGGGTTTGTCATTTTTAGTTTTTTTTTATTTATTTTAATTTTAGTATTTATTATATTTAATATTTTGAATCATTTTTCATTTTCATTTTCATTTTTTATTTTTTTTTTTTTGTTATTTTAGTATATCAAGTGAACTAAATTAAAATTAGAAATATTATTTTAGCATCATTCGGATACTATTTTAGTATTTACTATATTTCATATTTTGAATAATTTTTATTATTTTTTTACATTTTAGTACAGCAAGTAAACTAAATTAAAAGGAGAAATGTTCATTTAGTACTATTGAGAAAGGTTTTTACAAATGTTTTGAATCAGGTTTTTTTGAATGTCAATATAGTTTAGAATTTTATTTCAGTTGTAGATTACTTATTTTAGTACATTTAGTTCAACCAAATTAAAAAGCTATTTTAGCATCATTTATTATATTTAATATTTTGAATATTTTTTATTTTCATTTTTTATTGTTTAGTTATTTTAGTGTATCAAGTGAACTAAATTAAAATTAGGAATATTATTTTAGTACTATTGTGATTTTTTTTTTTTTACAAATATTTTGAACCAGTTTATTTTTATATTTTCCATTTTCATTTAATTTTGATGGGTTTGTAATTTTTAGTTTTTTTTATTTCTTTTTTTAGTTTTTCTTATTTTAATATATTAAGTTCAACCAAATTAAAATGAGAAATGCTATTTTAGCATAATAAAATAATTGAAATTTGAATAATTTTGATTTTAATTTTTTAGTTATTTTAGTACATCAAGTGAACTAAATTAAAATTAGAAATGTACTTTTAGTAATATTGAGGGTTTTTTTGTTTGTTTGTTTTTTACAAATATTTTGAACCAGTTTTAGTTTTTTTGTTTTAAATATATCAATATAGTTTTACGTTTTATTTCAGTTTTAGTTTTGTTATTTTAGTACATCAAGTTCAACCAAATTAAAATGAGAAATGTTTTAGCATCATTCGGACACTATTTTAGTATTTACTATATTTCATATTTTGAATAATTTTTTAATTTTATATTTTTTGTACAGCAAGTAAACTAAATTCAAATGATAAATGTTCTTTTAGTACTATTGAGAAAGTTTTTTACAAATATTTTAAATCAGTTTTTATTTTTATATGTTCCGTTTTCATTTAATTTTGCTTGTTTTGTAATTTTTATAGTTTTAGTTTAGCAATTTTAGTACATCAAGTTCAACAACATTAAAATGAGAAATGTTATTTTAGCATCATTTGGATACCATTTTAGTATTATATTTAATATTTTGAATACATTTTTACTTTCATATTTCATACATCAAGTTAAACTAAATTAAAATTTAATAACATAGATATAATAATATGGTAGATTTATTTGTTTATTCATTTATTCAGTTATTTATTCATTTTTTTATTCATTTTATTTTAAATAATTAATTCATTTGTTCATTAAATCATTAATTTTATTTTCTATTTAATCATGTATTAATTTATTTTTTGATTCATTCATTGTTTAGCAATTTTAATACATGAAGTTCAACAACATTAAAATGAGAAATGTTATTTTAGCATCATTTGGATACCATTTTAGTATTATATGTAATATTTTGAATACATTTTTACTTTCGTATTTTGTTTAATAATTTGTTTAAAATATGTATATCATTTTTATTATTTTTCTTTATTTCAGTTTTAGTTAATTTAGTACATTAAGTTAATGCTATTTTAGTATGACTATTATATTTTTTTATTAATATTTTGAATTAGTTTTTTATTTTTCTCTTTTTAATTTATATTAAAGTTTTACTTTTGTTGTGTGCTTTGTCATTTTTAGCATTTTTAGTAGGTTTTATATTTTTTTCTTCTAAAAAAATATATAGACTTTTTTTTTATTAATTATTTTAGATATTTTCATGTATATTTTAGACAGTATTTTTGTTGTTTTTTTGGGGTTTTTTTTGTCATTTAAGTAACTGTTGTCTTCATACGTTTTATTTAGTGTCAGTTTCTAAATAACATAAAAATGACTGTTTATTTCAAGAATCAAAAATGTTTTTTATGGTCTTAGTTTACAGTAATAACCCTGATCCACCTTCAAAATGAAACAAAACAAAGAGAACAAAGCAATCCGTTCCACACCTTATGTTTGGAAAATGAAAGAACAGATTAGAAGGAATGCATATTCCAGGGAATTCTGTAGCACCTCCACACACGTGCAGGCAGATGCTGAAAGCTGTCAGGGAATGTGTTTGATCTGGTGGGTCACGGATCACTCAAATTCTCTCTTAGAATCTAACCTGCCTCCAAAACAAATCAGATTTCTACAATAATCACTTCAAACCTTCCCAAAACCTTGTAACAGCTTATGAAAAAAAACACAACCTCAGACAGACCTCAAAAAAAAAAAAAATAAAAAAATAAAAATCAATCAAAACTCGATTCGATTTTTGCATTTGCTGGAAAAAGTTTGCCTGCAGAAAACTTACCATCACAGAAAACGCAGTGTTGCAAAGGAATGCCCAAATTTGCTAAATATTTGCCAAAGCCAACCTTCTATTAATGCTTTAATATTTTTATGCAAATCTGCATTGATCCTTATATGCAAAACAAGAAATCAACTCTCCACACTGAACTGTAAAATTGTGAAATATTATTTCATTCCAAAATAACCGTTTTCCATCTGAATATATTTAAAAATATAATTTATTCCTGTGATGACAAAGCTAAATTTTCAGCATCGTTACTCCAGAAATCATTCCAATATGCTGATTTAAAGCATTCGTTTTTTTCCAAACCTTTAGTGTAACTGAGCATTCATCATTTGAGCATGCAAGTTCAACATTCACTTGTAATCATCTTTGACTGACAAGTTGAACACAGTCGGATGTGTTTATATGTGGGACCGTGCAACCCAAACACAGTGAGGAAATGAGGGGTCTCCAAACATTAGTGCCCTACGTAGACGGCTCTTACTCTCGTGACACGCTGCCATTTTCTGACTGATTTTCTTCCTGTCTTATCTATAGGTAAGCTGCTCCCTACCCGTCTCTGAAGACGTCAGCATGGTCAGCAACAGGAAAACACAATCACAGGCCTGTTGAAATGAGACCGTTGAGAGTTAAACCTAGACCCAACGTGAAGTTATCCGAGTGTTTGTGTGTGCGAGATACAGGACACTTGTTTCTTTGTGGTAATGGCTTCCTGTGGGTAAAGCCTTCCTAGATCGATCAATTCTCTATCATTCCGCTAAATCATTTTCCCCTGCATGTCTTTCCTTCTCGTCAGCACGATCAAGAGCTCAGATAAGAACGCAAGTTGCAAAATAGCCATTCCCATGCAAGTTATCATCATTCAAATAGACATGTCAGCTTGTTCTAAATGACAGAATGCTTTACTGAACAGTTGCATAACTTTAACATGAGGTGTGAAACAACTGCAGGCAAGTTTAACAGATGCTATCAGCGCCGATACACACATTTAAATGATGTCATTGTATTTTCAGTATGAATTCAAGCATTCATATTTTTAAAAGGCAAGTTAAGACATTTGACTTGACTCAGAGTTACTCAAAACAGTCTTGAGTAAACTGTTTATTGATACTGTGTGAAAACTATGGAAACCTGTTTCCAGCACAGAATATTGCAATTCTCAGTTTATATAGAACTATTCAGACTTTGTTTCTTGGAATTCTGACTTTTGCAAGATAAAAACTCATAATTGTGAGAACTGATATAGAAAGAGATGAAAAGTCTGAATTATGGTATATAAGCTTCTAATTGTGAACTTGTAAATTTAGAATTCGGGGGAAAAAAAAAAAAAAAGTCTAAATTGTTGTATATAAACTTGTATTTGGGAACTCATAAACACAGAATTCTGAGAAAAAGACTTTTACTACTACTACTAAGAATTTATATTGCATAATTCTTTTTCTGGCAACTCTGAGGAAGAAAAAAAAAATGAAACTTGATTTTAAAGATATAAACTCTTAAGATATAAATTTCTTTTTCTCACAATTCTGAGGGGGGGAAAAGTCTGAATTATGGAATATAAACTTGTAATTATGAACTCGAAAATTCAGAAAAAATTCAGAATTCCGAGTTAAAAATCATATTTGCAGGATATAAACTCAGAATTGTAAGATAAAAACTCAGAATTGTTAGGTGAAAAATCTCAAAATTGTTACATGAAGATTCAGAATTGTGAGGACTGTGAGATATAAACTCAAAATCGCAAGACAAAAAGTCTGAATTATGGTAAATAAACTTGTAATTGTGTGAATTCAGAGAAAAGTCAAAATTGCAAGATGAAAACTTAGAATTCTGAAAAAAAAAGAATTAATATTTGTGGGATATAAACTCAGAATTGCAAGATGTAATCTCAGAATTTAAAAAAAAAAAAAATGTTCTTTTTCTCACAATTCTGAGAAAATTATATTTGAGGGATATAATTTTAGAATTGTTAGATAAAAACAGAATTGTGAGAACTCAAAATCACAAAATAAAAACAATTCTGAGACTAACTCTGAATTATGGTATATAAACTTATACTGTGATTGTGACTCATAAACTCAGAGGAAAAATGGCAGATTTGTAAGACACAAACTCAGAAGTCTGATTTTTTTTCTAAGAATTCTAAGTGAATTCTGTGAATAAAGTCAGAAATGGGATTCATAAAAATTGCATTGCCAGTGTTGTGTTTTCATTTTTATGTTTTTTTTTTTTATTTTTCTTTGTGAAGCACTTTGAGCTGCATTTTATGTATGAAGAGTGCTATAAAAATAACATTTCGTTATGCATTTAATTACTTTATCAAATCAGGTTTCAAAACAATGCAAGCAAAAATATTTATTCGCAAACTCGCTTTTGTATCTATAATTCATGCACCATCCACTTGTGCCAATAACATTCCTTAACAGACAACAATTTAATGCTTCTCCATCCCACATCCTCTGCTCAACATGTGTTTTTCTAATCCCCGGCCTCAGGATGTAACAGCCCATTTCACTGTTTAATCATTAGCTCGTTGAGGCCGATACGGAGGTGTGCAGAAAATTATGCATAAAACAGGTAATGTCTTCCTTTAGTGCTGCTGCATAAATGAGATTCTGCATTTTAAAGTCACTGCTGATGTTTTCTGAGGACGTGAGTCATGCCACTCGCAGTGATGACAGCTAAGCAGATGTGTTAACACATTCATTAACATGTGGATCGCCTCCAGAACTGCAAAAATTGGAAAAAAGCAAACAGAAAGGATAAAAAAAGGAGGTAAAATGAGAAAACAGAGCATACAGTAGTTATGGCTTTTATTTGAACAAGGCAGTATATATGCACAAGTTTAACACAAGTAAGCTATATTACTTGGCAGAAAAAATGTTTTTATTCTTATTACTACTACTCTATTCTATTTTAAATCACAAATAATCACATCCAAAATAAAACTTTTTGTGTATATAATACATAATGTGTGTATTGTGTATATTTTTATTATGTATATATAAATACACATGCATGTATATATTTAAGAAAAATGTTATGTATATATATATATATATATATATATATATATATATATATATGTGTATGTATGTATGTATATGTATATGTATATATGTGTGTGTGTATATATTTCAATATATACATTATATATACACATTTAAAATATTATTTAAGCATTTACAGTTTTCATTATTCTAATATTTATATTTTATTTTATTTGGGTTTTATTAAAATCACTGCCCAGCACTAATTATTTATTAATATTATTTAATTATTAGGATAATATTATATAAAAGTCAGTAAGATTATTATTATATAAAACATAATTTTAGTAATGAATAATTATAATAAACTGAAACATTTACCTTTTTTTTCTTTTTTTTTTTTTTTTAACATATTTACTGACAAAAATGGGATTGTTTGTCTAAAACTACTCCAGTATTTATTTATACTATTGTATATTCAAAAAATTAAAGTAATTTTTATGTTTTCATTTTCCTTTTAGTTTCAGTTTTAGTAATCTTATTAACTACTGTCATTTTTTATTTTTATTATTTTATTATTTATTTACTTATTTATTTAAATATTCTATACAGCTTTAATTTATTTTATTTTGGTTTTAATAATTAACTATTACTGTTAATTATTAACAGTTAATAACTTGTCTAAAACTACTCCAGTATTTGAGTCAGTGTTTATTATTTATATTATTATACATTTAAAAAATTAAAGTAGCTTTATTTTTATATTTCCATTTTCCTTTTAGTTGCAGTTTTCGTAATTTGATTATTTATTGTCATTTATTATTATTATTGTTGTTTTTTTTTTCTATACAGCTTTAAATTAAAGCTGTATCTCAAAAGATGCAATAAGCTACTAGACTACTGTGCATTAGAGTAATTTTGTGATTATGGCATTTAATTTTACTTCTATTTCAACAACACTGCTTAACCATAATAAAATATCTTTAATACATGGCTTACTGTTTTTATAACAAGCCATAAAGTTACCACCAACACTTTAACGCATCATGCAAGTGTATTAGTGACAGTCTCTCAGGAAAAATATCTCTTTCTTGGCAGAAGAAAGTGGATGGCAGTACCAGCTGTGGAGTTGGCAAGGCTTCCCCATACCACTTGGCTGGGAAATAGGAAGTGCTTTTCACTGGAGCGATTGAGGAGGGGAGGAGGTGAGGAGAGGAAGGCGGTGGGGTTAAATATGAGGACGGAGGGGGCATCCTGAAAGACCCACAGTGTGTTACAAGCAAGCCAAGGAGAACTCTGGGAGGGGGAAAAAAAAAGTGTGGCGGGGGCTTCCTACCGGAGAAAGCATAGCTGGAGAACAATGCTGTGAAACGCAGCCAACACCCAGCATCCCCTCTGCTGCGATCGCATCCATCAACACTAAGCTGTTCTGAACAGCACGTCCAAACCCTCCAAAAAGGGCCATAATCCTCAAGAGAGACCCCACGAAATCAAAACGGGACCATTCGTTAGTTTTGAGGTCATCTATATGCTATTGTACTCCTATAAGTTGACTAAATGATCTTACTTCAAGATATACACCCTTGTGAAAAAAAATGCACTTAATTGTAATGAATGTGCACTTATACTGTGCTTCAAATAAAGTACATTTTCATGACTGTTTCTTAAAACACTTAAGTTCAGTTTTAAAAAGTGCACTTTGTAATCATGTCAAATTAAAAGTTTCACTTTAAAATGTTTTAAAACATTGTGTTTTTATCTTGTGATGCTTTAAAGTACACTAATTTTAATGTATTGACTAACATTCTAAAGCACATCTAAAAGTACTTTATTAGAACTGTAACTATTATTTGAAATGTACTAAATTGCAACTTTATCATTGAAAATTAAATTACAAATACATTACATTCAAGTTGCACTAGAAATGACATTAGTTTACCATAAATGCTTATTCTGCAGTATACTTTAACCATATTTCAAAGACAGCAGAAGTACTTATGAAATTGCATGCACTGTATGCTAAAGTGTACTTGTTTTTCATAAGGGCATATTTAACATTTGCCAAAAGCATAAATCTTAATATAAATATAAATACTTCTCACTACCAACAGCAAGGTTGTTCTTACATAAACCCAACTGTACTGATCTAAGAAGCTTCTAGCAGGTCTGGAATCAGTCTAGGGGTGATGGCACTTTTCTCAACACCTCTGTAATGGCTGTAGGGTCTGTGACAGCCAGTGCTTCACAGACGACCTGTTAAGTCTCGCACTGAAAGTGTGAACGAAACTGCATAGGCTCTAATTAAACGCGTTTTATAAGCATAAGGAAATGCCTGATGTAATACGGGGAGCTTCGAGAGAGTTCTTGCAGGTTGAAGAAGGTGTTTTAATGATTTTGCACTAGTTAGTGATGTTTACAAAGACAAGCATCATTGTTAGTATTGTTTACACTTGCATGCAAAAAAGGAAAGAAGAATAAAATAAAATATATATTAAAAAAAAAGTTTAGTAAGATGTGGACAAAAGTACAAAAATATTTAAAAATTAGCAGGGCATTTATATATGCGTGGACCATACCACGGACCACAAAAACAGTCATAAGTGTCAATTTTTCAAAATTGTGATTTATACATCATCTGAAAGCTGAATAATAAATTTCCAATGATGTATGGATTGTTAGGATATGACAATATTTGGCTGAGATACAACTATCTGAAAATTTGGATTCTGAGGGTGCAAAAAAATCAAATGTTGAGAAAAATCACCTTTAAATGTGTCTAAATGAACTTCTTCGCAATGCATATTACTAATTGAAAATTAAGTTTTGATATATTTATGGTAGGAAATTTACAAAATATCTTCATGGAACATGATCTTTACTTAATATCCTAATGATTTCTGGCATAACAGAAAAATCTATAATTTTGACCCATACAATGTATTTTTGGTTTTTGCTACAAATATACTATCCGTGCTGCTTAAGACTGGTTTTGTGGTCCAAGGTCACATATTTGCTAGAAATAATTATATTTCTCAAGGTTTTAAAAAGGCATTAAAAATGCATTTCTACATGAATTCTTTGCAAAAAATAAACAGCTTTAAACACATTTACTGACTGGGTTGTAGCTTTCAACACATTTTACTAACGATTCCATAAGTCACTTTTAAAATTTATGCTAATATTTGTGGCAAGTCAAAAACATTGCAGAATACATCACAAGAAACAAAGCATTTAAATTTGCAAGGGATAAAGGTAGCCATTCTTACTGTTACACCACGCGAAGCAAAATATTTCCAATACAGTATACAAATGCAGCCAACTATTTTGAAAGAACTGATAGATCACATGATACAAAACCAGTTTCTATTTTCTGCAACTGGAATGTCTAATAAAATAAAATAAAAAATCTAGTTTATCAAGATGTAGACAAGAGTGCAAAAATAAATTAATAAATAAATAAAAATAAGCAATGCAATATATTTGCTAGAAATAATTATATTTTTGCATTAAAGTTGTAAAAAAGCATTAAAAATGCATTAATTTGAAGGAATCGTATGTAGGATTGTGGCCAAAACTGGTACTGCAATCACTTTCAAAATACTGTAGAATGGCGTATCCCCTCCCCCTCCCCCCTGACTCGAGGTTGCCAGCTAACCTGCAGGATTCCGCAGGAAGGTAGGCTGCTACAAGGAGCTTCCAATGGCAAGTGACGAGTCCTACACAATAAGTTTTTTTTTCTTCCGTTACTTATGTTTATGCTTCACGAGAGATGTTTTGCGAAGTAATTATGTGTCGCAAAAATTTACTAAAGGCGATTAGCCAAATATTTCGTAAAGATGTACTGTAATACCACATTTCAGTCGGAACATAGATTGTTTTCATACCATGCTAGTGGTGCGATATAAAGCTTTTTATGAACGCATTTAGCACGGGCGACCGTGGAAAATCCACTGTGTACGGAAGCACGGGGCTTTTAGCCTATACCAACAAAATTCTTCTCCGTTTTCAGCCGTCTCCATCTATCAAAGGCATCTCCTATACAAATCCTTGTTTTATTTCGGACTTTGTCACGACGTACTTCGGATTTATAACGAGGTCTTTTAGGTTTCGTAACTTTATACGTTTTATCCGACACGTTCGTAGCTGCAGCTGTAACTAGAGCAGAGCTGCCAACCCGGATGACGAAACTCTACTTACTTCGTGATTGGTAGATAGCTGGAGGGTGGCGCCTCAGACCAAAACACAACATGACAATATCAACATCAGTTGAGGGCTGCAACTTTCACTTTTAAATGACAATATCCTGGCCGGACCACTGTTGTCAGTGATATAAGTATTTGAAATGAACATGATTTCTTAATGTCAAGTGACATGTCAGGGCCATTTTATGATTAACTGAAATAAATTTCTTACATACGGTTCCTTTAACAATTTCTTTGCATGCAAAAAATAAACAGCTTTGCAACTTCATACTTTTGTCTACAAAACAACGACACACGTTTACTGATTGGTTTGTAGCTTCCAACACATCTTCCTAACGATTCCACAAGTCACTTTTGAAATGACAAATGACACCGGAATCTCCAAAAACAATGCACAATACATTACATGAAACATTTAAGTTTGCAAGGCATAAAGGTAGCCATTCTTATTGTTAAACCACGCAAAGCAAAATGTTTCCAATACAAAATGCAAATGCAGCCAACTGTAGCGAAAGAATTGACAGATCATGTACTACAAAACCTGTTTCCAATTCTATTTTCTTCAACTGGAATGTCTCATGAAATAAAATAAAAATCTAGTTTAGTAAAATGTGGACAAGAGTGCAAAAAAAAAAAAATTAAATAAATTAGCAATGCAATATATTTGCTAGAAAATTATACATGTTTGCATTAAAGGCATTAAAAATGCATTAATTTAATATTTTCTTTGCATGCAAAAAATAAACAACTTTAATGCATCTTACTAATGATTCCACGTCACTTTTGAAATTACAAATCAACAGAATGTCCAAAAACAATGCATAACACATCGCAAGAAACCAAGCATTAAAGTTTTCAGTGCATAAAAGTAGCCATGCTTATTGTTAGACTATGCAAAGCATGTTTTAAATATATAGAAATAATATGCAAATGTAGCCTACTAAAGCACTGCAAAAGAATTGACAGATCATGTGCTACAAAAACCCTTTCCGTTTCTATTTTCTGCAACTGCACGTGTAATGATATCTACGTGTTGTGCATGCCGAACAGCTCTAATTCCATGCAAACTGCTCTTCAGGTGCACCAAAAGTATGCATTTCTTTAGGGTGTCCTTTGACACAACACACTTTCCATGCCTGAAGCGGTCTAGCCGTTTATTTTTATCGGACAGACACAGGCGTGACATACCAGCATGTCCGCCTGCATTGTTTGTGTTGCGGAAGTGACTACAGTTGAAACCTGATGCTGCTGTGCTGCTCATAACATTACTCTCATGGAGGAATCTTCCAAGCTATTCTGAGCCCTGGAAACCACGCATCCCATTTCATCCGTGTGTCCGTACTGGAAATTCTTACTTTGCAAAACAACATGCAAATAAACAATGCTCCTTCCTCCAAATACTTCCTCTTGGTTAAGTTCAGGTGTTTAAATTTAGATCCAGCAAGTCTCACGGTCACAGTATTGTCTGCTGCACTGTTTTCCTGGAGGTTATTCTGTCATTCGAACGTGTCTCATCACTGTCTCGTGTGTGTTTATAGTCACGTTCTACAAGACGTCCGAGTTAGTCAAATATATGGAGTCAAATATAGACACATTTAAAAAGTGTGTTGCTGCACCAATTTTTCACACTTTGTGTGTTATTTGGGACTTAAAACTATACAATTTTTATAATTCTATATTTATTCAAGCACAGTATCAAAATATTTATTATTTCCAGCCCAACAAATATAACAGCCATTATGAATTGAAAACTGAATTTAAAATATCTTTTGAATTTCAAATCACATCATTAATTTGACTTGGATTTGGAGTGGGGTTGCAAACAAGATGCAAAATTTACATTTAAATGTAAAGATAAAACTGAAATAAAGCAAGTTTAAAAAGCACTGAACTTTGAAAAATGGATGCATGCATGAATGGATGGAGATGAGTGATGGGGATGGATGGATGGACAGATGGGGATGGGTGGGTGGATGGGTGGGTGGGTGGATGGATGGATAAGATAAATGAATGGAGATGGATGGATGGATGGATGGATTAATACAGATAGATGGATAGGTGGATTATGGATGGATGGATTAATACAGATGGATGGATGGATAGATGATGGCTGCAGATGAATGAATGGATAGAGATGGATAGAAATGAGATAAGATAAATATGATGGATGGAGATGGATGAATACAGATGAATACAGATGGATGGATTGATGAATGGTTACAGATGGATGGATGGACGGATAGAAATGGATGAATGGAAATGGATGAATAGAGATGGATGGATGGATGGGGAGATAGAGATGCTGGATGGAATGGTGGATGAATGGATGGGAATGATGGACGGAGGTGAATTGATGGATGATGGATGGATGAATGAACAGATCGATAAAGAGATGGATGGATAATAAATGGGTGGATATGGATGGATGGATGGATGTAGATGGATAAATGAACTCATGAATGGAGATGGTTGATGGATAGATAAATGGATGGAGATGTATGAATGGATAAGATGGATAGAGGCGGATGGATGGAGATGATGAATAGATAAGATGGAAATGGATCGATGAATGGATGGATCACGGATAGCTGGATGGATGGGAATGGAGTGGATGATGGAAGGATGATGGAAGGGATGACGAATGGATGATGAATGGATGGATGAATGATGGATGGGTGGGTAAAATGGGAGATGGGATTAATTATGGATGGAGATGGCTGGATGATGATGAATGGATGGGGGAATTTGGGTGGATGGATGGAGGGATAAATGGATGGAGATGGTTGGATGGGTGGGAAGATGGAGATGTATGGACGAATGAATGGATGGATAGATTGATGAATAGATAAGATGGATGAGATGGATGGATGGGGAGGAATGGATGGGGATAGATAGACTGAATAGATGGAGACGAGGATGGATGGATGGATGGAAATGGATGAATAGGTAGGGATGGATGGGGGAATGGATGTATGGGGATGATGGATGGATGTCATTCATGCCTAGATAGATAGATAGATAGATAGATACAGATGAACAGATCGATAAAGAGATGGATGGATGAATGGATGGATGAAAAAACGGGTGGATATGGATGGGACGATGGATATGGATGGGACGATGGATGGTTGGATGTGGATGAGATTGATGAATGAATGAATGAATGAATGGATGGATGAATGAATGAATGAATGAATGAATGGATGAATGAGTGGATGAAATGGATGGCTGGAGATGGATGGGGATGACGGATGGAGGTGGATGGAGATTGATGGATGGATGGATGGATGGATGAATGAATGAATGGATGGATGACAGGATGGATGGAGATAGATGGATGTCATTCATGCCTAGACAGACAGACAGACAGACGGACAGACGGACAGACGGACAGATGTCATTCATACCTGGTTTTGTCTGTGCAGACAGCTAGCTAGCTAGCTGGATAGATAGATAGATTTTTTGTCTGTGCTTTTTTTTTTTGTCTTTGCTTTTTTTTTTGTCTGTGCAACAAAAAAGATCGTAAAAAATGTAGCAGTAAAGGTCAGGTAGTAGAGACAAATGAGACAAGCGATGACAATCCTGCATAACAATGTTGTCTTTTATGAGCCTTTTAATCTCCCATGATTCTCTGCACTTACGTATGTCAGAACTAAAACATTTAACAACTCCATCAGCATTTAATCCTCAGAGACTCTTGAGACTTTCAGACACCTCTTTCTCTTCATAGCCGGCGTTATCCATATTTGAAAACCAATCACTCGACGTTTAAAAGACCAATGACATTTCAACTGCAGTTCATATTAGAAAATTCTCTCCTCGTATGCGCTCGCAGAGATTATGTGTGAATTATTTTCTTCAACGGCCCATTTCACATGCCTCTCATCTGAAGTTTTATTGCCGAGTCATCTTGAACTCAAAGAGGGTTGAGGAAGGTCAAGCACATAATGCTAAATTAAACAGCTGTTTCCATACTTCACTTTAGAAGGTGTCACAGCTGTCCGCAATAAGGAGATTAAGCAGTCGGACCTTTGCCGTGGCGGCTAGTTAATCACATCATTCATGCCTATTTTTGTCTGTGCATTCATATTTAAACATCCATACAACACCTAAAACGATGCTGTGCATGCAAGATTTGTTTTTAGAACATATTAAAAGGCTATATCCTACACTTTAATTATCATCAAGTCCACTTCGAACTTTGTGATTTACTGAACCAAAAATTATTGATAAAAACACCAAAAAAATAAATACTAAATGCAATGGATTGGCCAAGCATTTGTGCAAGCACTTAGTCCCACTGCACATGTTTTATATACATTCTTTCACTCCAAACCTTAAGGGGGTGATAGAGTTTCCTTTAAATATTATTAAATGGTGCTCTGCCATGAAAGTAGTTAATCTGAAAGAGAAAACTGACCTTTGAAGAGTTTATGCTAATAAAATAAACTATGTTGAGAATGCAAACATGCACTTGTGCTTGCATTCTGACATTTCGTAATGCAACAACTTGCGATTGATCTTGTGCAGTTGCATAGAACAGTTTCAGGCCTACAATTTCTAGCAAACCATTTTTTGCAGTTTAGTTTTGATAAATGAAGTAGACTGGGAAAGAAGCTTGAACCTGTGAACATTGTGAGCATGTCTACACAAAACAACAAACTCTTGTTTCTAAATAGCAAGAAAAATCCTGCTTTCCATGACACGTCTCCTTTAATTCACAATGACTGTCTTGGGTAGCTGTGTGCGTCTCTATTGGAGCAGTCTCTGGAGCGTGCACATGTCTAACTGTGAGCACTTCAGATGAGACAAACACTTTGAAGGGCACTTCATTAAACGCAGCATGTAATGCAGTCGAAGGAGAGATCCTGACGAGTGATTGACAGCCGCTGTGTGAAGCCTTCGGTGTCAATGGAGAGCTGTTTGCTATTCAGTGCACACGCTGGCTGAGCTTAACGCTCGTCCTGAGAGAGTGTTTGTCTCCGACAAGATATTGGCAATCGTCTCACGTCTGTGACTCTGCGCAGCAACACGGGGAGTCGTGACGTCAGACTGAAGGTAAGAGCTCGACTTGATTCATGAAAACCGGGGTGAAATGAGACCTACTGACAGACTAAAAAACACTCTGTCTTGGGGGATAAATGAGGTAGTGCTGTTTACTCATGCTGGAGAGACGGATTCACAGTTCTGCTTAAAGCCAGGCAGACCTTACAATATGCTTGTTGGGTGGACAAAATGAGAAAGGTATTATGCAATATATACACAATTATACGCGGTGCCTACAAGGTGCACTAAACACAACAACATTAACCAAAGCTCATTTCAAAAGACATCAGTTGGCTCATCAAAATCCATTAACATTTAAGGTGGCCTCTTGTGGAAACAACTTTGCAAGCATAATGTGCATTGTAAATTAGGTTTTGTTTAGTTGATTTAATTGAATATATGTGGTGTTTCCAAAAACAAGCATTCATGTTGGTCATATTTACGGATTTAAATCCCTAAAAATCAACTAAATTGGAATTGTTAAAAAGAAAAAGAAGCCAATTACAAATCTAGAGACCAGAATATAATAGAGACTTTGGGTGGACTACAACACTACAACTGGACTACAACAATACCCTGGAAACCAGTAACAGCCTAGCAACATGTTGGGGACCCCCCACACACACACACACACACACCTCCTCAGCAATAGCCTAGAAACAGCCTAGCAACAACCAAGTATTACCTTGGTAATACGCAACACCTCAGCTATAGCCTAGCAACACCCTGGAATTCACCCACAATATCTTGGTAATAGCCTAGCAAAACCACACACAACATCCTTAGAAACTGCCTAGCAACAACTTGGTAATATATTCGCAACAGTCTTGCAACGCCCTGGAAACCAGCAACAACACCCTTGCAATAGTTCAGCAATTCTCTGGAAACCAGCCACAACATTCTGGAATTAGCGTAGAAACACCCTGGAAACCAACCATAACATCTTGGCAAGAGCCTAGAAACACTCTGGAAACCATCCATTATATCATGATAACAGCCAAGCAACACGCTGGAAACCAGCCACAACACCCTGAAAATAGCTTAGTAACAGCCCAGAAAGCAGCCACAACATTTTGGAATTAGCTTAGCAAAACTCTTGTGGCCAACCACAACATTCTGAAAATAGCTTAGAAACACCTTGGAAACCCATCACAACATCTTGGCAAGAACCTAGCAATATACTTGTAACCTGCCATGACATCTTGCCAAGAGCCTATCAATACCCTGGAAACCAGCCACAACATTCTGGCAATAGCCTAGCAGCACCCTTGGAGCCAGCCACAACATTTTGCAAAAAGCCTCCACATGCCTTGGAAACCGAACACAACATCCTGCCTTTAACACCCTGGCAATAGCTTAGCAACTTGTAACTAGGGCTGCACGATAAATTGCGACAATATCGCAATTGATATTAAGAAAAGCTGCGATATTCATGTGCGCATCTTGTCAGTGATACATGGTTCTATGATCAGTAGTAAATCACCATCCGAAGGCCAGAGGGCGCTCTCGCGCGAAATCTCCAAATACACCCCGAAGAAGAATCCAGGAAATAACGATCGCTGCAGCTGAATAAACAGAAGATTTAACTGCTTTCATTGATTTAACGTGACTAATAAACACACAACTACGACAATATATGGTTTATCTGACTTCTTATTATAATTTTCATTGTAATACAGTATATAATAATGCAGTGTTATGTGTTATGACACTACTTGTATTACTGCTTAGAATGCTATAAAATATTTTGCGTGCCTTATTCTGTGTAAGAAGCCACATCATCTCACAAAAGGATTTATTTGAATCACTCGACCGAAGTTATGAAGTAAGTTTTAAGTAAAAAAACATGTTATTAAATTTGGTATTTACACGTGCTTTCAGATTTAGCAGCATTTACGCCGTAGTTCACCGAGAAGCTACGCAAGAAACTTTATTATCGCAGCGTGATTTAATAATATCGATGTATAATATCGATGATATCGTCTGTGTGGTTTTGCGCAGCTTGTCGTTGAATTACGGCTCTGTATATTGACGCTGCTCTATCTGAAAGCACACGTGGTGGAGATTTACTGCTGATTACAGAACCGGCTTTAATGACAAAATGCGCAAGGATATCACATGCGATATATCGTGCAGCCCTACTTGTAACCAACCACAACATCCTGCCAAGTGCCTAGCAACATCCTGAAAACCAAACAAACACCTCGGCAATAGCCTAGAAACACACTGGAATCAACCCATTATATCATGATAACAGCCTAGCAACACCCTAGAAACCAGCCACAACACTCCGAAAATAGCCTAGTAACAACTCAGAAACCAGCCACAACACTATGGAATTAGCTTAGCAAAACCCTTGTGGCAAACCACAACATTCTGAAAATAGCTTAGAAACACCTTGGAAACCCATCACAACATCTTGGCAAGAACCTAGCAATATACTTGTAACCTGCCATGACATCTTGCCAAGAGCCTAGCAATACCATGGAAACCAGCCACAACATTCTGGCAATTGCCTAGCAGCAGCCTTGGAGCCAGCCACAACAATTTACAAAAAGCCTTCAAATGCCTTGGAAACCGAACACAACATCCTGCCTAGTAACACGCTGGAAGCAAGCTTTAACACCCTAGCAAAAGCCTAGCAAATTGTAACCAGCCACAACATCCTGCAAAGTGCCTAGCAACACCCTGGAAACCAGACACAACACCTCAGCAATAGCCTAGCAACACCCTGGAAGCCCACCCATTATATCATGATAACAGCCTAGCAACACAATGTAAACTAGTCACAACACCCTGGCAAGAGCCTGGCAACACCCTGGAAACCAGGCACAACCCCCTGACAATGGCCCAGCAACAACACTCTAGAAAGCAGCCATAACATTCTGGCATTATTTTAGCAACACCCTTGTAGCTAACCACAACATTCTGGAAATAGTCTAGAAACACCCTGGAAACCAGTCATAACACCCTAGCAATAGCCTAGCAACACCTTAAAAAGCAGCCAACATTCTGGCATTAGCTTAGCATCACCAATGTAGCCAACCACAAAATTCTGGGAATAGACTAGCAACACCCTAGAAACCAACCACAACATCTTAGCAAGAGCCTAGCAACACTCTGGAAACCATCCATTATATCATGATAACAGCCAAGCAACACCCTGGAAACCAGCCACAACACCCTGAAAATAGCTTAGAAACACCTTGGACTCTAGCCACAACATCTTGGCAAGAATTTAGCAATATACTTGTAACCCACCATGACATCTTGCCAAGAGCCTATCAATACCCTGGAAACCAGCCACAACATTCTGGCAATGGCCTAGCAGCACCCTTGGAGCCAGCCACAACATTTTACAAAAAGTCTTCAAATGCCTTGGAAACCAACCACAACATCCTGCCTAGCAACACACTGGAAACCAGACACAACACCTCAGCAATAGCCTAGCAACACCTTGGAAGCCACCCATTATATCATGATAACAGCCTAGCAACACAATGTAAACTAGTCACAACACCCTGGCAAGAGCCTGGCAACCCCCTGGAAACGAGGCACAACCCCCTGACAATGGCCCAGCAACAACACTCTAGAAAGCAGCCATAGCATTCTGGCATTAGCTTAGCATCACCAATGTAGCCAACCACAACATTCTGGAAAGAGTCTAGAAACACCCTGGAAACCAGGCATAACACCCTGGCAATAGCCTAGCAACACCTAAAGGCAGCCAACGTTCTGGCGACAGCAGCATAACCAATGTAGCCAGCCACAACCTGCGAGATAGACTAGAAACACCCACAGAGCAAACCACAGTATCCTGGTAACAGTACCAAGCAACGCACAATTAGCAAACCAGTCACCATCCTGGCGGGTACAAAAAACACTGGAAGCTGGCAACGTATCCACAACAGCCAGCACCCACAGAGCCAGGCGCCAAGACCCTGGCAATGAAAGCCTAACAGCACCCTGAAGCAGCCACGGCATCTAGCAGTAAGCTTAACAGCACCCTTCTGGCTAACCACAACATTCTGGACAATATAGCAACGCCACCGAAACCAGCCACAACGCAGTAGCGTGTATCCTGAAAACCACCACAGCTTATTCTGGCATTTGTAGCAACACACTTGTAGCCAACCACGGCTTATTCTGGGAATGGCCTGTGGCGCACCCTGGAAACCAACCACAATTTCCTGATAATAGCCCTAGCAACACCCTGGAAACCAACCACAATTTCCTGATAACAGCCTAGCAACACCCTGGAAGTTACCTCAGCACCCTGGCCATAACCGAGCAACACCCTGGAAAGCAGG
Source organism: Labeo catla (assembly GCA_012976165.1). NCBI lineage: Eukaryota > Metazoa > Chordata > Actinopteri > Cypriniformes > Cyprinidae > Labeo > Labeo catla. The sequence continues at coordinate 572,848 of VONZ01000427.1, read as the reverse complement.
CACAAACCCCTGACAATGGCCCAGCAACAACACTCTAGAAAGCAGCCATCGCATTCTAGCATTGGCTTAGGAACATCCTTGTAGCTAACCACAACATTCTGGAAATAGTCTAGAAACACCCTGGAAACCAGTCATAACACCCTGGCAATAGCCTAGCAACACCCTAGAAAACTGCCACAACACCATAACAACAGTCTAGCAACACCCTAAAAAGCAGCCAACATTCTGGCATTAGCTTAGCATCACCAATGTAGCCAACCACAACATTCTGGAAATAGCCTAGCAACACCCTGGAAACCAGCCACAACACCCTGACAGTAGCCTAGCAATAACACTCGAGAAAGCAGC